>JAMPIV010000249.1:0-119243 GCA_024509875.1 Oreohelix idahoensis | reverse complement strand
TATTTGGGTTTTGGTGTGATTAGTAAGTGTTGGAGTAAGGTATGAGGTGTTTGGGTAGTAAATTAGGAGGAGGATGTATGAAATTATTTGTGTTTATGGGGGTTTTGTAGGGATGGGGTGATAATGTAATGAGGGGGATTTAGAGTTTGGGGGTGGGATGGTTGGGAGTTGAGAGTAGTGGTTAGGAATGGTGGGGGGGTGGGTGGGAAGTGAGGGGGTGGTGGTGGGTGTGGGGAGGTATTGTGGGGTTGTAAGAGGTTGTGTGGATAGTTTGGGTTGTTAAGTTTGTATAGAAGGTTTGGATGGGGGGGGGAGATTGGTGTTATAGTTTTTGATGGAGGGGGTATTTGTGTGGTGGGGGGGGTTGGTTGTTTTTATGTGTTTGGGGGTAGGTTTTTGGGTAGGATGTGGATGTGTAGGTTTGTGTGTGAGGGGGGTTTTGGGGTGATTGGTGGTGGTTTTTGTTAGTGATTAGGTGGTTTTGGAGTGGTGGGGGGGTGTATTTGTTGGTTGGTTGGTGGGGTTTGTGTTGTAGGGGGGTAAATGGGTTTTGGGGTGGGGGGGGGTGTGGTAGTGATGGTGTTGTATTGTGGGGTTGTGGTGTTGGGGTGGGGGGTTGAGTGGGGGGGGGGGTGGTGGGTGGGGTTTTTGGGGGGGGGGGTAGTGGGGTAGGGGTGGGGGGGGGGGTAGTGATTGGAATGGAGTTGGTGGGTTTATGGGGTGGGGGTTGGGGGGGTAGTGTGGGGGGGTTGGGGGGGGGGGGGGATGGTGTTTTGGTTGGGTGGGGGTTTGTTTGTGTGGTGGTGTGGGGTTTAGGTGTTGGGGGGTTGGGATTGGGGGGGGGGGGGGGGGGGGGGGGTTTTGGGGGGGAGTAGTTGGAAATGGTGTTTAGGTTTTGGTAGGGGGGGGGGATGGGGGGGGGGGGGGGTGGGACACACGGGGGGGGTATTTATGGGGGTTGTAAGAAGGGGGGGGAATGGAAACTTAATGAAGATTTGGGTAATAGAATTGAGGGGGGGGGGTGTATAGTAATTGGGGGGGGGGGGGGGGGGTTTTATGTTGTAGATAACTAGTATGGCTTAAGCCAGGGGCCGGGTACCGGTAGATCCCAGTGGGTGCTTTGGTAGATCTTCAGGCGACTGTCGTGGTAGTTGGGGGGGGGGGGGGGAGAGAAAGGCTGTTTAAACTAGGGAAATTTCGGACTAGACCCGGGATCAAAGGTACTATTCCACATTCCCAATGAAAGCTGTGGAGGTGGCTGCTAAAGTAGATTCGAGAACCGCAGGAGATAGGAACGCAATGTTTTCTTTATTTTGTCTTTGTTTGTATAACTGTATGACGGTATTGCTTCTCTGCTTTGCAGTAGTGGTCCAACAGTGACCAAAACTCAAGAGTATCTAATAGTGGCTTCTAAGATTACTCTTGGCACATGTGTAGATAGAAGGTTAATTACACTTCTTCCCCAAAGGAGTCATCACAAGATATTCAGATAAGCGAAAATAATGCTGGCTGTTGCTGAGCACGTTAATTCTGTAATCTGCCGACACCTTTTATGAAGAATTTAAGCAATGGTTTATTTTAGCTCGTTAAGCCCCCACCGCTTAGTTAATCAGTGGAATTATTATTTTAATATAGCTCTGTTTAGAGTGTGTGTTTAGTAACTTTGACTGACACAAACATGTAGTCCATTTACAATGATTGAATTGAAGTTAAATTTGAATAAATACAAATAACAAAATTTAATAATCACTTTAAGTTTAACAGTTTAAAAGAAAGGAATAATAGTTAGTTACAAAATAAAGTTTTCATCACTCGGGTGATGGTTTTGGATAAGAAGTTCAAGTGGCAGCATATAGATTAACTTAGCTGCCAATGATGATTCTAATCCTCCTTATGTGTTGGTCCTTTTCACTCTGCTTGCGCTCGTCTCTGGTCAAAGTTCAGGCGCCGCGCGTTCCCAGAACGTCAAAGAGTAACGGCCAAGCTGGTTCTGCGTCTGTCTATAAGACCCTCTTATGATGGCGTCTCGCACAACGTCAGTCCATTTATAACTTCACTTGGTTCCACAGATAGTACTTTCTGCTGGTACCACCAATAACTGGTAATAGAAATAGAAACGTAACGATCTTCTGAGTATGGCGTATTTTCCGACACATAGTTATGTGCCCCCCTCTTCTATTCTACCCTCCCATGTCAGAATTTACCCTCGATGAGAATTAAATTTAATCCCTCGGGATAAAACTTCCTTTACATTTAAACTGAATAGCGTTAGCTTTACATTACATTTAAATGAAAAGGTTAAACGTACAGATATAATATGTTTTACATTTACATCTCCACTGTTTGAAAAGTGTTCACAATATAAATTCATTTATGCTTCATTTACATTTACACTTTTGGATAAGTTTGAAACTTCATTAATTTTAACATGAATATGTTTTTTCGTTTTACATTTACACTGAGTGACAAGCTTTGAAACTGTAAGTATTATTCTTAGAATGTACATCATTTCTTTCATCTTTCCCTCCCTGCTCCATAGGGAACCTGGAACTACTTTATGCTTTTCTAGTTCTCTTTACGAAACTGTCAATAAAGCAATCACCAGCCCATGCAGTGGTGGTTCATGAATCATCATTCTAGATACTGAGGTTGCCAGCCTCAAATGACTTTGACATCCAATAGCGAGTTTCACACATTAAACTTCACATGGTAATATATACAAATATATGTTAGTTCACATGTTAGTAATAAAATATGAAATGTAAATCACAACTTACGCCAATCTTGGCTACAGACTTGTTGCTCAGATGAATAAAAGAGACGAATCGTTCTCTTACACGCGTCTGGGATGTCTTTAATTTTACAATAGATTCTCTCTGACTTCGTGTTTTTTTTCAGTTTCCTAGTCCCGGTGTTCCTTATTAAAATCTAGAGATTTCCTGTGCTTTGTAAGTCTTATCTGGTTCTCCAATAAAAGGTCCGGTTAAAAAAAGGAATTATGAATCTAGTCTTCACTCAGGCGAGGTCTGATGTTGTCTTGGCGAGCGTGAAATTCACAGTGAAATAAAACTGCGAAATGGTCAGACTATATTCCCTCTCTTCCCACGCCTTAGTTTGTTATGGAGTTAAATAAACGCTCCAATCATCTTCAAACAGGTCGGGTGTGGTACTTTCAAAATATTTCCGACATGGACAATTTTTGCAATGGTCACGTCTCCCATATATGGTAATATTATGTCCGATGCCCCTTGTGTACAAACTTACAAACAGATCTCTGTCCATCATAATATTGTGACCGTGTTTTTCTGGCGTAATGACTCAGGGATGGTCGCTAGTCAGCTGTGTTTCGCCAGACAAACAAATCTGGTTCTACTCAGCACTCCTGACCAACACAAGCTTGGATAAACAAGCACCGTCGCTTGACAAGATGGTCAGACAGATTATGCGATAAAATACTGTCGCTGACTGTCTAATAACCTGGCGTAACTTAACATGTCTTCGTGCGTGAATGCGACACAATAAGATAAGAATTACTCCCGTAGCAAATACTGCCATAGGGGAGTGGCGTGTTAGAGACTTTACCCATGCTATGTCCAGCATAAAGAGTAAAATGTATGAAAGGGAAAAATTAAATGCCAAATAAAAGTAATCGGAGACAAAAATGAAGAAGAAGAAATGATACTGCCGTAGGGCTGGAGGTGTGAGAGATCACAAAAAAAAACAGGGACAGACATTTCGTCACAACTGTTTGTCCCACCCTTGCTTAAAATTATATACACACGCACATAAACAAACACACACTATATATATATATATATATATATATATAATAATAATAGCCCCTTCAGTCATAACTGACTATGGGAATGCGCCCCTGAGGTGACAGCCCTCAGCTGCTTATTTTCCTGGTGCTCCTTTCGACGTTTTCTCCTCACCTCTGCTTCTTGTGTGAGCCTGTCTTCGCCCAATCTGAGGTGGCGCTGTAAATAGCATCGCCACTTAGTGCGATCGGCAGCTTCATCCTCCCATGTTGCTGGATCCATGTCCAGTGCCCTCATATCTCTCCTGCACACATCTTTGAACTCACTGTGGTCGCCAAATTTTCTGTATGCATCTGCTAATTGTCCGTAGAAAGATATCTTTATGGGATAGCGACCATCTTCCATGCGGCGAACATGGCCAAGCCAGCGAAGTCTGCGCTGTCTATAGCGTATACCTTTGAAGGCCAGCACGTGGACAACACCTGACTTTGTCACTTTATCTTTCCACGAGAACCGAGGATGCGGGCTCACTAAATGGAAGGTATTTGAGCCTTCTTTCTTGCTTAGCATAATCGTCCAGGTTCGTGCCATATAGGAGTGTGCTGGTGACGCAGGCATTATATACCGCAGCTTTGGTCTTCATTGTGAGTTTAGAGTTTCCCCAATCACGCGATGTGAGGCGGGCAAAGGTAGCTGCAGCTTTGCCAATGCGGCTGTCGATTTCTGTATCCAGTGAGAGTTTGTCATTGATGGTAGACCCTAGGTATGTGAAGTGGTGCACCACTGCCAATTCATAGTTATCGATAGTGATAACTGGTGCAGCACCCACATCCTGACTCAGCACATTCGTTTTCTTTAGACTTATTGTGAGGCCAAAGTCCCTGCATGCTTTAGTGAAGCGATTCATCAAGCTCTGAAGCTCCTGTTGGCTTTGAGTGACGACTGCAGCATCATCAGCGAACAACAAGTCTCTTATAGTGACCCTTCTGATTTTTGTTTTTGCCTTCAGCCTTGAAAGATTAAACAGAAGGCCATCTGACCTAGTGTGAAGGCATATTCCTTCAGTTGCATCTCTGAATGCATGTTTCAAGAGTAAGGCAAAGAAGATTCCGAAGAGGGTCGGAGCCAGAACACAGCCTGGTTTAACGCCACTTCGTATATCAAAGGGCTGTGACGTGCTTCCAGCATATTGGACTGTTCCCTTCATGCCGTCATGGAATGACTTTATCATTTCCAGCATTTTAGAAGGGCAGCCTATTTTCAGGAGGATTTTAAAGAGTCCATCCCTACTAACCAGGTCGAATGCTTTAGTGAGGTCTATAAAGGCGATATATAATGGTCTTTTCTGCTCTCTTGATTTTTCCTGAAGCTGGCGGAGAGAGAAGATCATGTCTGTTGTTGATCTGCCAGCTCGGAATCCACACTGTGACTCTGGATATATGCGCTCAGCTAACTTGTGTAGTCGCATTAAGATGACTTTGGCAAAAACCTTACCAACAATACTAAGAAGAGAGATGCCTCTGTAGTTATTGCAATCACTTCTGTCTCCTTTATTTTTATACAGTGTTACAATCTTGGCATCTCGCATGTCTTGAGGAATAGTTGTCTTTCCCAGCACTGGCATAGCATTCTATGCAGGGGATGTAATAGCGTGCTCTTACAGCATTTGATTAAATCAGGAGGAATCCCATCACTGCCTGGTGCTTTGCCAGAGGCCAAGCTATCAATGGCCTTGCTGAGTTCCTCTAATGTTGGTTCGGCATCCAGCTCCTCCATAGTTGGCAGACTGTTGACACCATCAAGGGCTGCAGGCGTAACGGTATTGTCTCTAGCGTAAAGCTCAGAGTAGTGCTCGACCCACCTCTCCATCTCCATATATATATATGGTAGATCTTTAGAGGGCTCAGTGATACTAAAGTAGATCCCATCAGCTCCTGGTTTACCGACTCCTGCCTTAAGCTGTACAAAAAAGTGTTCAGTTGTAGCTCCTGACTTTGGGCAGAGGGAGTGCTACACTAAAAGGGAAATGAAAAATATTTATAACAAAAACATTCAAAAAAGAAATGAAAAAAACTACGGTGCCAAATTCGTGTATGCAGCAATGTCTCATGCTTTATCGGATAGGATTTAAACTTAATATCACTCAAGCTTAAGTGCTATAGTAACCATTGAATTGTCTGGCCACCCTGCTTCAGACCAGAACATTGGCTCCTAAATCAGTTAGTTTCCCATAATGAGGTTGTCAGCCATAAGTAGTCTCTTTAGTCGCCTTTCCCGGCATGCCTGATAAAACAATCGGCCTATCCCTCTTGATACAACAGCCACTATTTTTGTTCCAATAATGCACCGCGGTCTTGAATGCTGTCCTGATAGAACCCAGACTACATCTTTTTTATGAGATCTAGACGTAACCTCCCTAATAATTATAGGGATCTCCGATAACAAAGTCGCTGGAGTATCCCTGACTGCTCATCTACACCACCAGTAATTATGTTTAATTTGATGCTGCCCCTGTCTGCACGAAACTGCACGACTTTATCTCATCGTGCTGGTGTATCAAAATGTGCATTGCTAGGGATTGTTCAAGCAACATACCACTAAAGCACAATGTTCATTGTTAGGGAACGTTCAAGCAACATACCACTAAAGCACAATGTTCATTGTTAGGGAATTATATATATATATATATATATATATATATATATATATATATATATATATATATATATATATATATATATATATATATATATATATATATATATATATATATATATATATATATATATATATATATATATATATATATATATATATATATATATATATATATATATATATATATATATATATATATATATATATATATATATATATATATATATATATATATAAACTAATACAGATGAAAAACCTATGGCAAGGCACAAGCAAAGAAACAAAGTTACAACTGATCAGAGCATGTATATTCCCAGTAGCAACATACGGCTGCGAGACTTGGACACTCAATAAAACATTTGCAAAAAAGATTACATCATTCGAAATGAAATGCTACAGAAGGATGTTGAGAATACCCTGGACAGAAAAAAAGACCAACAGAGAAGTACTGCACTCACTAAACGTACAGGAACATTGGCTTTTAAATACCATCGCAATAAGGAAGCTGAAATTTTTCGGTCATATAAAAAGACATAATAGTCTGGAAAAAACAGTGATGGAAGGCATGGTCCCTGGGCCGAAGCGATTACACCAGCGCGGCTCCCGATATATATATATATATATATATATATATATATATATATATATATATATATATATATATATATAGATATATATATATATATCTATATATGTATATATATATATATATTTATATATTTATATTTATATATTTATATTTATATATTTATATAATATAGAATGTGAAACAAAGTTTCCATATGTATGTTTGTTAACTTTTGTTTAACTGTCTATCAGCCTCCTGCTCTCAGTTAAACCTGTTTCCCTTGTCTCTGTGTTATATGTTTTGTTAACGGTGTAGTAAAAAAAAATCATTGAATTATATTTCGGACATTTATACACAACTATATGACGTCACTTGGTATTTCATTATCTTTGTTACAGATTTACTCTCTATATCAGGGGTCTACAACCGTCTGTCTTGATCTAATGGTAGATCCTGAGGGTCTTTTGGTATATCTCTATTTGACGGAGGGGGGAAAATAACTTTTGTATTTAGGTAAGTTAGGGGTCTAGCCCTTTCCTTCCGGCAATTAAAATGGGAGATGTCTCCATGTTTACAGGTCACAACATTCCAAGTGAAAACCTGTAAGCTAGATTACTATAACTCACTTTATGCCAGAAAGGTATAAGACATCAATCAACCCTTTTGTTTGTAATGAAGTTAACATTCGGTAAAATGTCATTTAGTTTGATTTCCCACCGCTCTGTTGATGGATTTACACGACGTTGTTGGTGCTGCAAAGACAAAAGTTACAACAAGGCTGCACTTATTCCAGATTCTAAATAAGCTGAAAAAAGACAATTTTATCAACGTAGATCTTCATAGAACTCGGTGGTTCTATAGTAGATACCCATAGCTCCTGGGTTGTCGGCCGTTGCTAAATATTGACAACAAGAAAGAACTGCGCTTCTTTGTCGTCTGTTCGTTTGTTTGTTTGTTTTTGTGGTTGGCATGAAAACTACAAAAATAAATTTATAGTGTCATGAAACGTGTGTGTAAACCCACTTCTTTGTTAATACATATGCACAGCCAATCAACGAACAGTCTCTGAGCCAGAATAAATTACACGAAGTATACGCCATCTTGTTCCCCCAAGATGGCGGCAGACAGAATAATTGGAAAAATAAAAGAGGAAAAACGTAAGCCTAAAATTTCGGGACGCGGTCACGGAATGTACCAAACCGTACATAACCAATCAGCTTGTCGGCAATAAAAATGTACCAAACCGCAGATAACCAATCAAAAGGTTTCCTTACACACTGGAATTTACCTGAGTTTACCTTTATAAACGGGCGTGTTTTATTCAAAATCACACACACCAACACGAAGGCCAGCTAGCGACCGACTGGAGAAGAGAAACTGTCAAGACTAGTTTATTGCTCACCTGCATTGACCGGGCAGACTTGCTTCCCTAGTCGAGTAAAAATCTGGCTTGTATAAATCTTAGAGGGTAGGTAAACTTACTAAAAACTGGTAGGAGAATATGCCTACATCATATATAATGACTGTATTGTTTAGTATCATTTATAATACCTACACCTGTATATAATTAATGTATATCATGTATAAGGATGATATTTTATGGAATCAGGTATAATGATTGTCTTTCCTGGTATGATTGTTGAAGACGATAACCAACCTGAAATATAACCTATCAGTCCTTTTTAGGGCTCATATAACTCCAACCTGAAATATAACCTATCTCCAACCTGAAATAGGACTATATATATAACTCCAATCTGAATATAACCTATGACTATATCCTGTATAATGATTGTATTTTATAGTATCATGCGTAATGATTGTGTATGACTGTTGAAGAAGGAAACCAGGTATATATATTTCATATAGGATTTTAGTTTTACTATGAATGTATTAGGTATACTGATTATATCTTAGGGAATTAGGTATAATGATTGTATTTCCTGGTATGACTCCAACCTATATAACCACAACAATATTGTTAGGGTATGTTTTACCAGCCAGTATAGCACTTATCAGGGATGGCCTGGTATATTATAGGTGGAAGGAAACGGTTGTATCATACGGTGTACACATTATTGGATGTATTCATGTATTGAATTATCAGAAAGAATGTTTTGCAAGTACACACCTGTCTTGTCTCGCTATTGCTAAATCATACTGAGCCATGTTGTCATTCATCCTACATACAGACACCTGAGACACGTTCATCTCATATACACTAGAAATAGGTGGGCTTGATGACAGAAATTAGCCCCTATTTTTCCTTGTTACAGGTTTTATTCGTGTCACCCAACCTGAGGTCGTATGTTCGGGTCAATCCTGCTGCCTGGAACTTCGCAGGAGCACAGTGATTGTATCGGAGCTACATCCTTAGTCCCCCTCAGTCTTGGGTGGGCTAACGAAACGATCATCAGCGGGTGTTGTGTGCAAGAAATTAAGGACAGAACTGTTTCAAGAGATGAGTACACATTAGTACCAGTTCCGTCGGCAATTGTGACAAATTAACTGTCAGGGAAGAAAAAGTGATTTAGCGTAGTGAGAGACAAGATTAACAGTACAGCTGATAAAGTTTCTGTAATTGATTAACAGCACAGCTGATATCTATAATTTTGTTCCTATAATTGGAAGAGTTGTTGTTATATATATATATTCTATCAGCTGTCTTCTTCCTGGCCTGGTTCCATTCTAGTCCTCGGTCCTTCAAAGATTGTCTAATGTTGTCCTCCCAGCGGACTCTGGGTCGTCCTGGAGGTCTGGATCCCTGGCTCTTTGTTTCCCATGCTTGTCGTGGTAGCCGATCTTCTCCCATTCTGCAGACATGGCCAAACCATCTTAGTTGGGACTGTTCTATTTGGGTCTGCAGCGGATGGGATTTTAGGCCTTGACGGATCGTCTGGTTGCGGACCATGTCTCTTCTTGTTACTTCAACCACTTTCCTCAGATACCTCATTTCTGAGGTTTGGATCTGGCTTTTGTGGGTTGTAGTCATTGCCCACGACTCGCATCCATATGTCAAGACTGGGACATAGGTGGAGCGGTATACAGCCATCTTCGTTTTCTTACCAACCTCTTTCTTGCTGAGGAATCCACGATTTATGGCCTGAAAAAGTCTCCCAGCCGCTGCTTTTCGAGTGGCCAACTCTTCTTTGATGCCTCCCTTTCGGTCTATAATAGCTCCGAGATATTTAAAGTGGTCGACCTGTTCCAGGACCTGTTCTCCCAACTTAATCTGATGTTTTCTTTCTTCTCGTGATATCACCATGGATTTTGTTTTAGAGCTGCTTATGACCATCCCTCTCTTCTCCAGCTCTTCCTTCCAGACTTTCAGGTTGGATTGGAGATGTGCCTCTGATTTTATATATATATATATATCATATGTAAACTTACAAATCCATTGTATTCCATCTTCCAACATCCACCCTTCAGCACAAGAGTAGATAGTGTATATACTTAATAAATAAGGAAATTGTATTTGAACGACTTGTCAATTTTATAATTGTTAAGTGGAATCTGTTTCCTTGTTTTAATATCACAGTTAGTTACACAGCGGGGTGGCATTTTTATGACTGTCTCTACTCTACAAATTTTTCGAGATCAGCTCATTCACAGCCGTAACTAATTTGTGATACCAGTAGTTCTCTCAGACACTGGGACTTCACCATTTTCTGCAGAAATTCTATTTCTGTAATTGTCAGTACTATACTGATCCTAGAGCCAATGAAAACCTCACGCTACAGATAGAAACCCGCGTTTGATGATTGGATAGAGAAATGTTTCTATAGAATATACTGATTCCTAGTAGTAGTTGTACCACCTACAGGTGAATTAAAAAATCAAATCAAATAGGTAAGCAAATAGACATACGCAAATAGGCAGGTAGACGTAGAAATATGCACAGGCATGGACAGACGGAGATAGGCAGATACAAGTAGAGATACACATATACCACCATACAGAGAAAGGCAGATACAGAGACCAAAGGCAGACAGACACATACAAACAGTAAAACAGACAGGCAGGCAGGCAGAGACAGACAGACAGACATATAGGCAGATGGGCAGATATATAGATAGATAGATAGATAGATAGATAGATAGATAGATAGATAGATAGATAGATAGATAGATAGATAGATAGATAGATAGATAGATAGATAGATAGATAGATAGATAGATAGATAGATAGATAGATAGATAGATAGATAGATAGATAGATAGATAGATAGATAGATAGATAGATAGTGAATGAACAGAAAGCAAGTAGTCTGTAAGTATCGACAGAAAATTTGGAAGGCTAGAAGAAATAAAAATAATATTATAAACAATGTAGATAATGTATGAACAAAGACATTATAGTTTTGGAGGCTTCGTAAAACAAAAGTACAAACAGGTATTGATCGACGATCTTAAGTACTCGATATTTATAATGAATCCAGTGAAACTAAATACGTTCACAAATATACTCAACAAAGTATATCTCGTCAATGACACATTAGAAGCGTGTAGTTACAACTGAAGTCGCACTCAAGAATATCATGTACGAGTATCACAAACAGCAACGAAATGCTTGCACTGGCGTATCGATAACAATAAAAATATACTGTTCAAAAAAAGAAACGCAACTTTTTTGGTGTTACTATTATAAAAGATATTCGCTGATTGGACATCAGTCAACCTATAGACTGTGTCCACCTGGTCATTAACTTCTCGTGGTTACCTGAATTGTACTCACCTCATGATTCGTGAGGTCATGAAAGAGGTCAAGGTCAAAACAACATTTTTGACAATAACTCGTGACAGGTTCATGAGAATCCCGTGAAACTTACTGAACACAAAACTCTCTGACCATATTATTGAATGCCTATAAAAGATTGACGCTCCTCGAATAAATTCAGTTGAAAATTCAATGCGCAAGTATGGCTCATCTCACTACAGAACAACGACTCATCATCATTGGACGTTTACAGACTGGACAGTCACAAAGTGTAGTGGCCAGACAATTTAATGTAGTTAGAAGCACCATTAGTCACCTTTGGAGGCGATTTCAAGAAACTGGCTCAGTGGCAGACCGGCCGCGCAGTGGAAGACCCAGAGTCACAACTCCTGCCGAAGACCGCTTCATACGGCTGCGTCACCTCTGGAATCGACTTGCATCTGCGTCCTCCACAGTCCAGTCAATGTCAGCAGCTCGTCGATATTCAGACCAAACGGTCAGGAACCGGCTGCACGACTCTGGTCTTTGGGCTAGAAGACCCTACAGAGGTCCTGTTCTTACGGACCGGATTCGCCAGAACTGACTGCAGTGGGCGAACCAGCATCGTCAATGGACCGTTGGGAATGACTGGAGACTGGTTTGGTTCAGTGATGAATCATTTTTTGTGCTCCAGCGACACGATAGACGGAGAAGAGTTTACCGCAGAGTCCATGAGCGCTACGACCAGAACAGCGTTGATGAGGCTCCTCCACATAGTGGTGGAGGTGTACTGATGTGGGGGGCGATCAACTTCATGGGAAGAAGTGACCTGGTGCAAATTGAAGGACGCCTGAATGCCCAACGATACGTCGCTAAAATTCTTCGTCCTCACGTCCTTCTACTTCTGGCTGCACGAGGGTCGATTTTTCAGCAGGATAACGCTCGACCTCATGTGGCACAACTCACCACCCAGTTCCTCGCTGACAACAACGTCCAGGCCATTCCGTGGCCAGCCATGTCATCAGACATGAACCCCATAGAACACTTATTTGATGAACTCGACAGACGACTCCGCCAGTGAGACGTGGCTCCAGCCAATCTCCGACAGTTGTCTCTTGCACTGCGGGAAGAGTGGGTAGCCATCCCGCAACAACAGATCCAACGGCTAATCGGATCCATGTCAAGGAGATGTCGTTCTCTGATAGAGGCCAGAGGAGGCCATAAACCTTACTGAAACGGAGGCCTCAGTCGCAAAGAATAAAAGTCCAAAACAAATTTAATGAACATCATTTCATTGTTAAAGTCTAAAAGTTTCTTCATGCCAAGATTGAAACATTAATTCCGTAAAATAAAATTTTGGTACATGTTTGAAATTTGGTGTCCATTACCACTACAATAATGTAAAGTTTCTTTTTTTTTTTGAACAGTATATAAAGATTTGAGCTAAATGGTGTCGGCGTTGGTGGTTCAATTCAGAGCTTAGTACTTTTCAGAAATGCTTAAGAGTTTAGAGTTCAGACCATAAGGTTGCTTACTTTTTAACGTCTAATAAAACGGAAGAACTATATCTATGACTGCATGGAGCGTGTATCATATAATGGAAGCAAAGCCTGTGGTTTTATCATTACTGAGTTAGGAGAAGCAGACATTAGTTAAAGCACTGTGGTGAAAGAGAGAAACCTGTCACTTAATCTGACATTGGCAGCTGTCAGAGAAATGAGGGACACCTGTCATATAAGCTGACATAAGTAACTGCCAGAGAAATGAGAGATTCAATACCCTTTAGCTCCCCGAGGAGCATAGGCCTTCAACAAACACATGCCAAGTCTTCCTGTCCCGTGTCATCCGCTCAGGTTCTTTCCCTGTTTTCCTCATCATTTTCACCTCTGTATCCAGTTCTCTTCTCCATGTGTTTTTTTTGTCTACCTCTGCCTCTCTTTCCCTGTGGATTCCAGAACAAAGACTGCCTTGTAATGCTATCAACAGGTTTCCTCAATGTGTGTCCTATCCATCGCCAGCGTCTTCTTCTCAACTCTTGTTCTACTGGCACTTGTCTGGTTCTTGTCATCAATTCCACATTTGTGACTTCGTCATACCATTTCAGTCCTTCTATTCTACGCAAGCACCCGTTTATAAAAGTTTGTAGCTTTTTGGTTGTTGTTTTTCTCCATGTTTCAGAGCCATACAATAGGACTGACTTCACATTTGAGTTGAAGATTCTTATTTTCGTGTTGGACTTGATTTCTCTTGTTCTCCATATGTTTCCCAATGCAATGAAAGCTCGTCTTGCTTTTTGTATTCTTATCCTGATATCGCTGTCTGTCCCTCCAACTTTGTCTATATTACTTCCAAGATATGTGTAAGATTCTACATCTGTTAGTAGTGTTTCTTCAAATTCAGCCTTGTTATCATTTCTTGCATTTATTCTCATAATCTTTGTCTTTTCCCTGTGTATTTTCAGGCCCACTTGTTGTGACCTCTCATCGAGACTCTTCATTTTCTCTTGCATCTGATTATGGTTATGGGACAGAAGAGCCAAGTCATCTGCAAAATCCAGATCATCAAGCTGTTTATTTAGATTCCACTGGATTCCATTTCTGTTGTGTGATGTCGATGTTTTCATAACCCAATCTATTGCTAGTAAGAAAAGAAATGGAGACAAGAGGCATCCCTGTCTCACTCCCGTTCTAATCCTAAACGGTTCTGTAAGTTGTCCTTCATGAAGAACTCTGCATGTCATGTCTTCGTAGGTCTTCTTTATTAAGTTAATGATCTTCATGGGAAAATGAGAGATACCTGTCACATAAGCTGACATTAGTAACTATCACAGAAACACCTGTAACCTTGTCACTTCAAGCTGATATTAGTAACTGTCAGAGAAATGAGAGACACCTGGCACATAAACTGACATTAGTAACTGTCAGAGAAAGGAGAGACTCATGTCAAATAAACTGACATTAGTAACTGTCAGAGAAATGAGAGACACTTGTCACATAAACTGACATTAGTAACTGTCAGAGAAATGTGAGACACACGTCAATAAACTGACATTAGTAACTGTCAGAGAAATGAGAGATACCTTACTTACTTACTTAGTCGTTCCCCTTCTACCTTGAGGTGTAGAGGTTTGGAAGAGAGAGCGCCAGACTTTCCTATCGGTTGTCTTCCTCCTGGCCTGATTCCATTCTAGTCCTCGGTCCTTCAAAGATTGTCTAATGTTGTCCTCCCAGTGGACTCTGGGTCGTCCTGGGGGTCTGGATCCCAGGCTCTTTGTTTCCCATGCCTATCGTGGTAGCCGATCTTCTCCCATTCTGCAGACATGGCCAAACCATCTTAGTTGGGACTGTTCTACTTGGGTCTGCAGGGGGTGGGATTTTAGGCCTTGACGTATCGTCTGGTTGCGGACCATGTCTCTTCTTGTTACTTCAACCACCTTCCTTAGATACTGTAGTGAATTTCTAAATACAATATCTAAATTAATATATAACAATATAGGGCATAAAGGCAAAATAAGAAAGTATAAAAGAATTTTCTGCTAGAACGGTTGGTATCGCCTACGCCTTCAGATTATTATTTGCTAACGAATAGCCGAACAAAACGGTACCCAATTTTTCAAATTCGTCCTTGACATAATTACTTTTCCTAGTTCTAAGAAAATTGTGCCTAAAAATGCATTGTGGAACGAGGAGGGGAAAGGATAGATGAAATGCTAACTGTTTTGTTGGATTAGATAATAAAATAATTTGTGTAATTGTTTATATGTTCAGTTTGTTAATGCAACCTTACACTAACATTTCATAACCCTAGACACCAAACGTAGTCATCTTACATTCTATCTAGAATAAGTCTGAATGAGATCATAGTGGTGGTAGTAGAAATGTGCCCTGGAAATTTACTCTAATATTTATTATATTCAGGGACCTTCACAGCTGACCTCATTCAGTACACTAAGATTTCTTAACAACAAACTGTATTAACATCAAACCCACCACATATATTGGGGGCTCGTCCGGGATTTGAACCCGGGACCTCTCGCATATATTGGGGTCTCGCTCCTGGGGATTGAACTTTTCATAACACCAGCTATATTGGGTAGTTTGCTTCTGGGATTTTAAATTCTTAAAATATTATCAATTATATTAGGAATCTCAGATAGTATAAAACTAAAAGCATTCCTTTTTGGAGAAATTAAATAGTGGTTGAGCTATCAGTGCCTGTGGTTGTTCTTAGTTATAATTAGAAATTGTTAGTTATAATTAGAAATTTGTCTAGTTAGAAATTTTAAAGGTTTGCATAGTATAAAATGGCTGATCTGGCAAAGTTTCGATCTGCTGCTGTGCAGGCTGCTAAAGAACTGGGAATGGAGGGGCAAATTATGATTGCCTATGTCACAACTGAATGTGACAAATTTATTGAACGTGAAGAAAGAAAATTTGAAGCAGAAAGAAAGTTAGAGGCTGAAAAAGAAATTAGGAGGCTGCAGATTGAGGCTGACAAAGAGGCTAGGGCATTGGAGGCGGATCGTGAGGCGGAAATAAAGAGGCTCCAGTTGGACGAGAAAAAGGCTGAAAGGGAGGCAGAGGAAAAGAAACAGGCTGCAGAAAGAGAAGAAAAGAGATTAGCTACAGAAAGAGAGGAAAGAAGACAGGCTGCAGAAAGGGAAGCAGAAAAGGAGGAGAAGAGATTACAAATGGAACATGAGTTACGACTAAGGGAGTTAGAATTTCAAGGCCATGCTCCTGAAAATGGTGCCAGTCCCTTTGCCTCAGATGCTACTGCTAGTCAGGGAGCCTCAACCTCAGCTATGAGTTTTCATTTAGACCATTTTGTTCAGAAAGACGATGACATAGAAAGTTACCTAAATAGATATGAACTTTTGGCTACCACGTATGGTTTAGAGAGAGAAAGGTGGAGCCTAAAGTTATCACAAGGGCTTCGTGGTACAGCTTATGAAGTTTTTGCCAAGATGAGCAGGGATGATCAGGACAATTATGGCATGCTAAAGCAGGCTCTTTTGTTAAGATACGAAAAGAATGGGGAATTTTATAGAAAAAAATTTAGGAATGCCAAACTACTGTCGGGTGAGACTTATCACCAGTTCTCTGCACGGTTAGAGACCTACTTGGAGAAATGGACTGCTCTGGGGAAAACCCAAGATCTTGAGGAAATGATCCTTATTGAGCAACTAAGAGAGTCCATGGCTGCAGACCTGAGAAAGTTTCTCATGGAACAAGGTGCAGAGAGGCTGGGTGAGTTACTCAATGTCGCTGAGAGGTATCAGGCAGCCCAAGCAGAGGTAGTGGGAAATAAAAAGAAACAGGTAGACAATTTTAAGGCACCTCAAAACTTTAATAAGTTTGACCATAGAGACCAGAACAAAGGTAAGCACCAGTTTGATAGGCCACGCAATGACTATAATAATAAAACCTCACAATTCAATGAAAGGAAATATAATGACAGAAAACCTTTTAACCAAGGTAGATCATATTGTAGTTGGTGTCGGATGGACAACTGATGAGTGTACTTTTGATGAAAGGGAAATGATCTTGAAAAATACTTGTTGAGTAGAGTAAATTTTGGGTTAGAGTACTTGCTTGCAGATTGGTAATGGATTTGTTTAAAAATATCTCCTCTTAGTTTCGTGGAAACAGTATGTCAAATAGCGGGTGAACTCTGGTCATAATGTACTGTTTTTGAACTGTTTTTGAGTGATGTGTGAATAGCTCTCGCGGATAGTGTCCGCAGGGATTTTGAGAGCGGTGTTAAGAGAACAGGAGATTCTCGTGACTGTGTGAACGGGGTGTGTTCCCGTGGGATCAGTCTATGCGGGGTTTTTGACTGAGGTGGTCAGCCCTGAGGTGTTTTTTGGATAATGTATGCCTGCGCAGGGCTGTAGAGATTTTGTGAAGAGTAGAGATTTTGTAGGCCTTGATTATTATATAACTGCCGTAGATGCAGTCTTTGTGCACTGATGTGAAGTGTAGAGATTTTGTAGGCCTTGATTATTATATAACTGCCGTAGATGCAGTCTTTGTGCACTGATGTGAGGAGTAGAGATTTTGTAGGCCAGGATGTGTATGGGCCGTATGGTGTGTTAACTGCATTATGAAGATTCATGTTTCGATGTAACTGTATTCGTCCAGATCTACGTGATGTTATAATTGTAATAAACCATCGTTAAAAAACATCAGACGTTACATCATTCCATGACTCGGTGTGTACGCTACTGTGAGTGACTGTCCCAAAACACACTCACCTCCTTCAACCAACTAAATACATCGTCCTGGATTCTTAATTATCACCTGGCCTTATATCATCAGCATTACGATGGAATTACGATGTAGTAACAGTTTTGATATTTATCAACAACCATAACACAGAAGTGTGTAAAAAGAGACCTGTGTACATGGCCACGCTTCAGACCAGATCACAGTCTAAACAGGAGGAGGATAATCCGATAAATACCCATCCAGATGAGAGGAGGAAGGCACAGGCGGAGGATAAGACCCTCAAGCCTTGTTTTAAGAAATTGCCCAAATATCATACACCTCCAGGCAAGGGAGATTTCTATATAAAAAACAAATTGATTTATAGGAAGGCCGGAACTGGATCCACTGGTCACGGACAGTTGGTTCTTCCAAAGGCATATAGGGCAGATGTGATAAGGAGCCTACATGTTGGAAAAGATGGGGACCATGAGAAAATAGGTACCATCATCCAAAAGGTGGCTCAAAATTATTATTGGCCAGATGAAATGTTTGACATTGAGAATTTTGTAGAAAGATGTAGCATACTACATGAGGGAACACCCACAAGTGGGAAAATTGATCAGGACCTAGACACGCCACGGGGCAAACTTAGGCCTGAAAATGGAAAGAAAAATGAATTTAATAATGTAGACAAAGTGGAATGGGAGCCCCCTTTTCACAGTCAGTCTTCACTTGGATGTTTTACTATGGCCACGATGCAGCAAGTACAAAGAGATGTCTTACCCCAGAATAAGCCGAAAATCCCTCAGTCGGACTTATGTGAACTGGAGGAAGATAAAAGAGAGAGAAGATCTCTCAGAAGGAACTTAAAGTGGGGAGAAAACCCCAAGAAAAAAATTGGTAGCGGTCGATTTGTGAATGATGATTTTAGAAAGAAAAATCATCACTATAAGGCTTCTAATGGAAGGGACCATACCCGTGCGTTGAAAAATAAGTATGTAAACTTAAAAGTCCATATGTAGCCTTGTTAAGGACCTGGACCGATGAAAAGGCAGAAGAAAATATTACCTAATCATATCAATATGTGAACGAGCTGACCACTCGTCTTAAAACTAGCTGGAAACTTGCCAATGAAAATTTGAGACAAGCCAGGAAAAAGCATGCTGCCTATTACAATAAGAAAGCGAAGGATCGAGAATTATCTGTGGGAGAGAAGGTGCTCCTTCTACTGCCCGGCAGCCAGAATAAATTGCAAATTGGATGGCAAGGTCCATATACAGTTCTAGAGAAGGTGTCTAGAACAAATTATAAGATAGATAAGAAAGGGAAAGAGAAAATCTATCATGTGAATCTCCTGAAGAAATATCTGGACAGAAAAAAACCAGGAAGAGACACACCTACTGACCTTGTCTGTTGCAATGGAGATGAAAAAGGAACCACTCACTTCTCATGAATATCCTTTACATCCCTGTAAAACCGCCGCACAGGTAAAAATCAGCACACATTTAACGGAAATTCAGAGGGAGAGGGTTCAACAGGTTCTGAATAATCATACAGATGTGTTAACGGACCGTCCGGGGCATACAAATTTATTGGAGTATGATATGAAACTCATAGACCCAACACCAATCTGTATGAAAGCCTATTCGATTCCGTTCGCTAAGGAAAAAACTTTAAGGGAGGAGATAGATTATCTGTTGAGAGAAGGGATTATCTCGCACAGTGAATCTTCCTACAGTTCCAGTGTGGTTCTGTAAAGAAAACCCTCTGGAGAACACAGGCTGTGTATAGATTACAGGAAACTGAATGCTGTCACAGACGGTCAGGTGGATCCATTACCTGATACAAATCAGCTGTTTGCCAGACTGAATAGAGCTAAATATTTCTCTAAAGTGGATCTGAGCAAAGGCTACTATCAGATTCCAGTAAAGCCGGAGGTAAAACCTTATTTAGCCTTTAGCACCTCGGAAGGACATTATGAATTTAATATGTTGCCATTCGGGCTGAAAAATGCACCGAGTGTGTTTTCAAGGATGATGAGAAAGTTACTAGACCCCCTGAAGAATCCATGCATCACCAACTTCATGGATGATATTCTCATAGCAACAGAAACATTTGAGGAACACATTAACTCTCTGAATATGTTGTTTGATCGATTGAGAGAGACCAATTTGACAGCTAGACCGACGAAATGCTGTGTTGGATGTAAAGAGCTGGAATTCTTGGGCCACACAATACATCAGGGAAATATGACCCCTGACCCCAAGAACCTGGAGAAGTTAAAAAAAGCACCAAGACCACAAACAAAAAAAGATGTGCGATCTTTTGTCTCATTATGTGGTTTTTACCAAAAGTATATAAAAAAACTTTAACTCCATATGTGCTCCATTGACTGATTTAACGCGCAAAGGAAATCCTGATATAATTATTTGGACAGCGCAATGTGAATTAGCATACCAAGAATTGAAAGAAAAGCTCACAAGCAGGCCTATTTTGAAATTACCTGACTTAAGTCAAGAATTCATTCTGAGAACGGATGCGAGTAATATCGGTTTGGGTGCAGCTCTATTACAACGGTCAAATTCACTTGATGGGGAATTAACCCCAGTTGCTTATGCTAGCCGTAAGTTGAATACAGCAGAACAAAAATATTCAACAAGTGAAAAAGAATGTCTCGCTGTCATCTGGGGTATAAAAAAGTTCCAGATTTATCTCTATGGACAATAATTTAGGATCCAGACAGATCATAAACCACTCGTGTGTCTGTCACAAGCAAGGCATGAAAATGCTAGGTTATTGCGCTGGTCTTTGCTCTTACAGCCATTCCAGTTTACCATAGAGTACATTCCCGGAAAAACGAATGTGGGAGCTGATTTTTTAAGCAGACATCCGTACGACGAACATCAGAGTAGTCATCAGGCATAGATAGTAAATTCATCTATGTGTATTTAGAAATAGAAACTGACATATGATCGTCTGTTCTAAAGGGGGGACATGTGTAGTGAATTTCTAAATACAATATCTAAATTAATATATAACAATATAGGGCATAAAGGCAAAATAAGAAAGTAAAAAAGAATTTTCTGCTAGAACGGTTGGTATCGCCTACGCCTTCAGATTATTATTTGCTAACAAATAGCCGAACAAAACGGTACCCAATTTTTCAAATTCGTCCTTGACATAATCACTTTTCCTAGTTCTAAGAAAATTGTGCCTAAAAATGCATTGTGGAACGAGGAGGGGAAAGGATAGATGAAATGCTAATTCGTTTCGCGTTGATTTTAAACTAAAAGCCAATACTAGCACAGGGGCAAGAATTGCCTTAGGGGTTTCCCCAAAATACGAGGAAAAAGTTAGAACATGCAGACAACTCGTGTCACAAAAACAACCTTAGCTCTTATTTCAAAGGACGTAATTATCACGTAAATAGAGAAGACAACACATGGAAAAGAATTGAACGTGTAGTAGATTAAAAATAAAAACACTAACATAGAAAAAAAAACTGTGTACTTCTGAACCAAGCCAACTAGTCCCATATAAATTGTATATTCGTGTACCTTAGGACTTGTTGACAAAGAATATGGTAATAGTTACGCAAATAGTCCATTAATTAACTAATTATAGCCATAATACTATAGTGGACCCGACCAGACTGTCAAGTAAAGATCATGCCTGTTTATAATTTTTTATGGCATGTTTTGAAAAAACGACTTTGGGTAAATGAGGTTAAAAGGTACGGGATTTTTGATTGGGTGGATTTTAAAGGAAGGCGAAGTATGATTGGTTGACCTAACACTAAAAATATATTTGCCTTGGAAACATATTGGGAGTTGTTATTTGAAACGATAGATTCAAAAATAAATGTAAACATGGTCCCATTGGACAAAGCAGTAGATACTGGTACGAAACGGGGACTGTTCACTGCCATTTCAAGTAAATTTTGTGTAAAGCAAGATCGATGAGAGCAGGCGGAGAAATTTTCTAACATAGGAAAAGCCTGGACATAGGGCAGATCGAAAATGTGCCATATTGCCTAGTCATCGTTTACTTGTGTTATTTCCTTGCATCTGTGGTAAGATTGATTTTCTTAACATTTTATTTAAAATAAAATTTGAATGTGAGATACTAACATACGACTGTAAGTAAGTGAGTCTATGGCAGACTCAAAACAGAGTCTAGAGATTGATCCAGCATATGAAAGACTATCAGAGAGGTGTAGACCAACTAAATTATATAGGATTATCATCAGGAGCATAATACCTATCCTATTGTATGGACAACAGATTATTGCTGGAATTGCAGAGGCGTTGTAACTATTAGGGGAGAGGAATACTGGTATACCTGGTCACATCAAAAGAAACTGGTGAAAGGGATTGTCGTAAAGAGCTGATCTTGCATGTTTGTTTGTAATGTGCCTGTACTGGTTGTTGAATATTACTGTAGGCTGTTGATTACGAAGGAGGCATATCCTTCTGATTTCAGAGGGTTGTGGTTGCTGTCAATAACTGGTGCCAGACTACAGTGGGCCGATATATTCATGCTACAGTCTTGCCTTTTTCGGAGACAACTGTAAACCACCATCATTCTTGAAGAAGTGGGAGCTGAAGGTTGTCGTTCAGCGAAGTGCAGGAAGATTCCTACATCATATTACAAAGATAGGTGCATGTTTCGGCACCTGATCGCTCAACTAACATTATATTAAAATAAGAGACTGGGAATAGTGATATAAACATTCCATCAGTGTCCATAAAAACTTATAAACAACATGCAGAGATGATGATAGTAAACAATCAACCAGTGTATACTAGAAGTCACCTCAGTTAAACCATACAACTACACCCTTATATAATAATATGTGTATTATGGTCAGAAGACCCATTGTGTAATTGATTGATGTAATTAATTTCTATGATTTCACTTTTGATTGACAGTCCTGATTCCAAATAAATTAGATTCAGGACAATAAATTGAAAAACATTAACTTTCAACCACTGACTTACTAAAGATAGTCTTTTAAAGTGTAGTTCGTATGTGATTGTCGTGGTACTGTTGTGTTGGATTAGATAATAAAATAATTTGTGTAATTGTTTATATGTTCAGTTGGTTAATGCAACCTTACACTAACATTTCATAACCCTAGACACCAAACGTAGTCATCTTACATTCTATCTAGAATAAGTCTGAATGAGATCATAGTGGTGGTAGTAGAAAGGTGCCCTGGAAATTTACTCTAATATTTATTATATTCAGGGACCTTCACAGCTGACCTCATTCAGTACACTAAGATTTCTTAACAACAAACTATATTAACATCAAACCCACCACAGATACCTCATTTCTGAGGTTTGGATCTGGCTTTTGTGGGTTGTAGTCATTGCCATGACTCGCATTCATATGTCAAGACTCGGACATAGGTGGAGCGGTATACAGCCATCTTCGTTTTCTTACCAACCTTTCTCTTGCTGAGGAATCCTCGATTTATGGCCTGAAAAAGTCTCCCAGCTGATGCTTTTCGAGTGGCCAACTCTTCTTTGATGCCTTCCTTTCGGTCTATAATAGCTCCGAGATATTTAAAGTGGTTGACCTGCACCAGGACCTGTTCTCCCATCTTAATCTGATGTCTTCTTTCTTCTCGTGATATCACCATGGATGTTGTTTTAGAGCTGCTTATGACCATCCCTCTCTTCTCCAGCTCCTCCTTCCAGACTTGCAGGTTCGATTGGAGATGTGCCTCTGATTTAGCAATCAGGGCAACATCATCAGCAAATGCCAGATCTGAAATACATACCTGTCTCATGTTCCAGTACGCCACTGAATACTTTCTTGTTCTCTCCTTACTTGCCTTAATAACATCGTCCATGAGGAGTATGAAAAGATAAGGTGACAGGATATCACCTTGTCTTACACCAGTGGTGGTCCTGAACTCTTCTGACTTATGGTATGCTGTCCTAACATAATTTCTGCAAGACTTGTAGAAGCTCTGTATAGCATGAATCAGAGGTGCTGGAATGTTCTTCCTTGCCAAACAGTCCCAAAGTTTGCTCCAGGGGACCCTGTCAAACGCCTTTTCCAGATCTATGAAACAAAGATGGATCTCACTCTTATACTCAAGAGCCTTTTCGCTCAGCTGTCTGAGTGTGAAGATTAGGTCTTGAGTACTTTGGTTTGCTCGGAATCCGCACTGGATCTCATCCAATTGTGGCTCAGCTAGGCGTCGGAGTCCCTGCTCTAGGATTCTAGAGTAGATTTTTCCAGGGACACTGATAAGGGATATGCCTCTGTGGTTTCCACATTGTCGATTGTCACCTTTTTTGAAAATTGGTGTTATGATGGCAATCTTCCAATCCTTTGATATGGTCTTGTTGCATCATGTAGGACCCTTAAGAGCAATAGGTCAATGAGAGATACCTGTTATATAAACTGACATTAATAACCGTCAGAGAAATGAGAGACACCTGTCACATAAGCTGACATTATTAACGGTCAGAGAATGAGAGACACCTGTCACTCAAGCTGACATTAGTAACTGTCACAGAATGAGAGACAACTGCTACATATGCTGACATTAGTAACTGTCAGAGAAGGATAGACACCTGTCACATAAGCTGACATTTGTAACTGTCAGTGAAATGAAAGAAACCTGTCACATAAGCTGACATTAGTAACTGTCAGAGAATGAAAGACACCTTTCACACAAGCTGACATCAGCCGCTCTTAGAGAACTGTCACTCAAGCTGACGTCAACTACTGTCAGAGTATGAAAGACACATGTTACTCAAGCTGACATTAGTAACTGTCAGAGAAATGAGAGACGCCTGTCACATAAGCTGACATTAGTAACTGTCAGAGAATGAAAGACACCTTTCACACAAGCTGACATCAGTAGTTATTAGAGAACTGTCACTCAAGCTGACATCCGCTACTGTCAGAGAATAAGAGAAACATGTCATTCAAGCTGACATCAGCAGCTGTCAGAGTATGAGAGACATTTGTTAATCAAGCTGACATCAGCTACTGTCAGAGAATGAAGGAAACATGTCACTCAAGCTGATATCAACAGCTGTCAGAGTATGAGAGACATCTATCACCTTGTCACCTCAAGCTAACATTAGTAACTGTCAGTGAATTGAGAGACACCTGCCACATAAGCTGACATTAGTAACTGTCAGAGAATGAAAGACACCTTTTACATAAGCTGACATCAGTTGCTATTAGAGAACTGTCACTCAAGCTGACGTCAGCTACTGTCAGAGAATAAGAGACACATGTCACTCCAGCTGCCATCAGCAGCTGTCAGTGTATGAGAAACACCTGTCACTCAAGCTGACTGTCGTGGAATATTCTAATCCACATATATAAATTATCAAGTAAATATAAAGCCTAATAAATACATATAATAAATAAAGGAAGAAGAATGGTAAAGAACAGTGCTGTCACAATGACTGTACTCGAAATCCCCCTTGTTTTATGCTTCGTCTGCAAATTGTAACGCTTTCACGTTGATAGTAAAAGCTTACTGTATTATTACCCGCTTTCTTCAATGAAACGTGTGCTGCATTTCTAAGAAAAACATTGAGAGGCCCTGCGTAATGACCTAAATTAATCCTAACATTAATTATATTACGTTACCAAAACGAACGAACAGATGGACTCAAATATAGAGAGAGAGAGAGAGAGGCGAATAAAATCGGGAACGCATGCAACACGCGTCGCGCGATACACAAATGCTGCCATCACGCGTGTAAGTCTACATGCACTAATTTTTTTTCAGACGGACAGTGATAAAATACACTACCCTTTCCCAGAGTTAGGTTTATAAATCATAAAAAACGCTTATTAGAAAAGATAACATTAGATGGGTTTACGGTTGAAAACATAACAGTACCCAGACAGCACATCTTCGAAACAGGAGGTAGAAAATACATATTTTGAACGCAGCCACGTAGCTCTTTCAAATTGGTATATTTGGGTTCCTTAGGGCTTGCTGACAAATAATATGTAAAACGTTACGCAAATAGTCCAGGAATTAATAAATTATACCCAAAATAAAATAGTGAGGATGCCTGACAGCATGGAATCATTTCTGCTCATAAAATTTTTTTTATAACGTGTTTGAAAAAACCTTACGTTACATAAATAGCCTACCATGTAAACTCCCAATTGATTGGAGCGCAACAAATGAAAGCCTAACCACGATTGGTCGGACTATAAATACTATCTTTCGTTGTTAGGGGAAACGGGAAAAGGTAACATTTTTTCAAACACTTGTCGAAACGTGGCTCATTGGCCAGTCTCACTGATATACACACTTGGGAGCGTTAGTTCGAAACCACTTGTTTAAATAAGCTTGATAAAGCAACAGTGCGTTGAAGCCAGCTCACAATTTTGCTAAAATAAAAGCCTGGAACATAAGCAGATGGAAATTTGTGCCAGTAATTGTGCCAGAATTCATTGCTAATCAACGTATCTGTGTTTATTTCCATGAAATTGTGGTAAGCTTAAACCATTCAGTATCTTTTAATGAAAATTGAATGTAAATTGTTAATTTATGCCTGTATATATATGTGTAGTTCAGTGGCAAACAAGAGATAAAGCCTATAATGCTCCAGCCTGAACAGAGGGTGTCGGAGGGAAGTAAAACGGCATGGAATGGCCAAATAGTACACTGACACCTAGATGATTGACTAGAAAGAAATAATGCTGGAATTGCAGAGGCGTAGTAACCATTAAGGAGGTTAATGCTGGTATAAAGTACTTCAGAATGAAGCTGACAGTTGGCCTAACGCTCTGAACTCAATGTTTGTGCTGTATTGTGATCAGTGTAAAAGAGAGTATAAGTTAGTTATGAAGTAGAAGGTACATCCTTCTTGATTTCAGGGACAGTGGTCTTGATGGTACTGAGCAGCACCTGGTCAGAGCTTTGCTGAATCCCGTGTCGGACAGCATACTCCTTGGTCCTTTTAGCTATCAGTGAGGTGTCTCCAGAGCCCAGAGGAGAATTCGAGCAGAGGAGTCCTTTCCTGCCGCCATCACGCCAGATAAGCTAACTTGGCCAGCTGAGCTCAACATTATGTCCCCTCATCTTGAACTGACTTTGTAAAATTAACATTAAGAGGGGAATTTAATTGTCTTAATATCAGGAACTGAGAACATCTCCAATACTAGTCCCAAAAGACAAACTATTGAAGTCATGATGACAAATACCAACAGAGCTTGAACAAAACAAAACCAGTATTACCTCATATTACCACTACACAACTGACACACATAGGATATTTTTAATAATATATGTCACTACAATATTCATATTGATAAATTCTGTACATAACTTGTAATTTAAATTGATTGTGATTCCTGGTTCCCTTGTAGTTGAATCAGGACACATATTCATTCATGCCAGTAATGAATACATATTGTTATTTGAAAAGTTACGAGTGACTTCTGTAAGATATTCTCATAGAGTGTTATATGTATGTGAGTGTCACAGTGTTGTTAAGAGTAGTGGATTAAATTAAATTGTTTATCTGTCTGTTGTTGTGACTTACACTTCATCATACACATACCCTAGACACATAACGTAGCATCACACTATTCCAGAATAATTCTGACTGAGATATAGAGATATGTGGTAGCAAGTAAGGTTATCTATAATACACTACTCTTAATAGATATAGATACCTTCACAGCTGATCTCAGTCAGTACACTAAGTCCCCTATAAATATTTATAACATCCCACTTCACCACATATATTGGGGTCTCGCTCTTGGGATTTTGAATCTTTCCCTATTAAAAATATTGGGGGTAATTCACTTCAGGGAATATAAGAATTAAAAGGTATCCTTGGGTGGAATTAAATAAGGTTGAGCTCACGGTGCCTGTGTTGTCCATTAGAGATTGAATTGTTGGTTAGACATTGTATAAATTTACATAATAGACAATGGCGGACCTGGCCAAATTTCGATCTGCTGCGGTTCAGACTGCAAAAGAGTTAGGATTAGATGGGCAAGTTATGGTTGCCTATGTCACGACGGAATGTGACAAATTTATTGAACGTGAAGAAAGAAGGTTTGAAGCCGAAAGAAAGTTAGAGGCTGACAAGGAAATTAAGAAGTTACAGTTTGAAGCTGAGGCTGAGACTAAGAGGTTGCAGATTGAGGCTGAGGCTAAGAAATTGGAGGCAGAAAGAGAAGACAAACGATTGGCTGCAGAAAGGGAAGAGAAGAAATTAGCTGCAGAAAGGGAAGAGAAGAAATTAGCTG
This sequence comes from Oreohelix idahoensis, assembly GCA_024509875.1. Taxonomy (NCBI): domain Eukaryota; kingdom Metazoa; phylum Mollusca; class Gastropoda; order Stylommatophora; family Oreohelicidae; genus Oreohelix; species Oreohelix idahoensis. Next base: position 91,092 of record JAMPIV010000249.1, on the reverse strand, counting down.
CAGAAAGGGAAGAGAAGAAATTAGCTGCAGAAAGGGAAGAGAAGAAATTAGCTGCAGAAAGGGAAGAGAGGAGATTAGCTGCAGAAAGGGAAGAGAGGAGATTAGCTGCAGAAAGGGAAGCAGAAGATAAAAGATTACAAAGGGAACATGAGTTACGACTAAGGGAGTTTGAGTTTCAAGGCCATGCTCCTGAAAATGGTGCCAGTCCCTTTGCCTCTGATGCTACGGTTACTCAAGGAGCCTCAACCTCAGCTATGAATTTTCATTTAGATCATTTTGTTGAGAAAGACGATGATATTGAGAGCTACCTAAATAGGTATGAACTATTAGCTACCACGTATGGGTTAGAGAGAGAAAGGTGGAGCTTAAAGTTATCTCAGGGACTTCGTGGGGCAGCTTATGAAGTTTTTGCAAAAATGAGCAGAGGTGATCAGGAAAATTATGACATGCTAAAGCAGGCTCTTTTGTTAAGGTATGAAAAGAATGCAGAATTTTATAGGAAAAAATTTAGGAATGCTAAACTACTGTCAGGTGAAACATATCACCAGTTCTCTGCACGAATAGAGACATACTTGGAGAAATGGACTTCTCTGGGGAAAACCCAAGATCTTAAGGAAATGGTCCTTATAGAGCAACTAAGAGAGTCCATGGCTCCAGACCTGAGAAAGTTTCTCATGGAACAAGGTGCAGAGAGGCTGGATGAGTTGCTAAATGTTGCTGAAAGGTATCAAGCAGCTCAAGCAGAGGTAACAGGTAATAAAAAGAAACAGGTGGACAACTTTAGGGCACCCCAGAACTTTAATAAATTTGATCCTAAGGATCAAAATAAAGGTAAGCACCAATTTGATAGGCCACGGTATGAAAATAAAAATAAATTCCCACAATTCGATGAAAGGAAATATAATGAAAGAAAATCTTTCAACCAAGGAAAAAGGTGGTGTAAGAATTGTCAGATGGACAATCATGACACTGACCGTTGCAGAAGGAAACCTGTGTATATGGCAACCCTTCAGGTCAGGTCGACCTCAAGACAGGAGGAGGATATTATGTTAGATACCACTCCAGAAGAGATGAGGAAGGCACAGGCTGGGGATAAAACACTCAAGCCTTGTTTCAGAAAATTGTCAACTTGTCATACAACTCCAGGCAAGGGAGATTTTTACATGAAAAACAAGTTGATGTATAGGAAGACTGGAACTAGATCCAAAGGTCAAGGACAGCTGGTACTTCCTAAAAGATATAGGGCAGACTTAATAAGGAGCCTACATGTGAAACCAGATGGGGACCATGAGAAGATAGGTACCATCATTCAAAAGGTGGCTCACAATTATTATTGGCCCAAAGCAAGATGGGACATTGAGAATTTTGTAGAAAGGTGTAGCATAGCACATGAGGGAACACCCACAAGTGGGAACATGGATCAGGACCTGGACACGCCATGGGGCAAAATCAGGCCTAACAATAAAAGGAAAAATAAATTTGATAAAGTGGACCAAATGGAATGGGAAGCCCCTTTTCACGGACAAGCTTCACTTAACTGTTTTACAATGGCCACTATGCGGAGAGTGCAAAAAGATGTCTTACCCCAGGATAAGCCGAAAATCCCTCAATCGGACTTAAACAAACTGGAGGAAGAGGATGTAGAGAGGAAATCTCTCATCAAGAATTTTAAGTGGGGAGACAGCCCCAAGAGAAAAATTGGTAGCGGTCGTTTTGTGCATGAAAATTCTGGGAAGAAAAATCATCACTATAAAGCTTCGAGTGGAAGAGACCATACCGGTGCATGGACAAATAGGTCCACACAATTAAAGGTCCATATGTAGCTTTGTTAAGAACGTGGACTGATGAAAAGGCAGAGGAAAACATTACATCTTCATACCAATATGTGAATGAGCTGACCACTCGGTTGAAAACTGGCTGGAAACTTGCCAATGAAAATTTGAAACAAGCCAGGAAGAAACATGCTGCCTATTATAACAGGAAGGCGAAAGACAGAAATTTGGCTGTGGGAGAGAAAGTACTGCTTCTTTTGCCCGGGAGTCAGAATAAGTTACAAATTGGATGGCAGGGTCCATATACAGTTCTAGAGAAGGTGTCTAGAACAAATTATAAGATAGATAAGAAGGGGAAAGAAAAAATCTATCATGTGAATCTCCTGAAGAAATATTTGGAAAGAGAACATCAGGAAGAGACACACTTGTTGACCTTGTCCATCGCCATGGAGATGAAAAAGGAACCACTTTCATCATTTGAATATCCATTACACCCCTGTGAGACAGCAGCACAGGTGAAAATCAGTACACATTTAACGAAAACTCAGAAAGAGAGAGTGCAACAGGTTCTAAATAATCATGCAGAGGTGTTAACAGACCGACCAGGGCATACAAACCTATTGGAATATGATATGAAACTGATAGACCCCACACCTGTCTGTATGAAACCATATTCGATTCCGTTTGCTAAGGAGAAAGCTTTGAAGGAAGAGATAGACTATCTGTTGAAGGAAGGAATTATTTCGCACAGTGAGTCTTCGTATAGTTCCGGTGTTGTACTTTTAAGGAAGCCCTCTGGAGAACATAGACTCTGTATAGATTACAGGAGACTGAACGCTATTACAGAAGGACAGGTGGATCCATTGCCGGATACAAATCAGCTGTTTGCCAGACTAAATAAAGCTAAATATTTCTCAAAAGTGGATCTGAGTAAAGGATACTATCAGATTCCAGTAAAGCCTGAGGTTAGACCATACCTAGCTTTTAGTACCTCAGAAGGACACTATGAGTTTAATAGATTGCCATTTGGATTGAAGAATGCGCCTAGTGTCTTCTCTAGAATGATGAGAAAATTATTGGATCCTCTGAATAATCCCTGTATAACAAATTTTATGGATGATATCCTTATAGCAACAGAAACATTTGAGGAACACATTGACTCTCTGAACATGCTGTTTGATCGACTTAGGGAGGCAAATTTAACAGCCCGACCAACCAAATGTTGCGTTGGATGTAAAGAATTGGAATTTTTGGGACACACAGTTTATCAGGGAAACATGACCCCTGACCCAAAGAATTTAGAGAAACTACAGAAAGCCCCGAGACCACAAACCAAGAAGGACGTGAGATCCTTTGTCTCATTATGTGGTTTCTACCAGAAGTATATCAAAAACTTTAATTCCATATGTGCACCTTTAACGGAATTGACACGTAAAGGACATCCAGATCGCATTACATGGACACCACAATGTGAAATGACTTACCAAGAATTGAAGGAAAAGCTCACAAGTAAACCCATTTTGAAATTACCTGACTTAAGTCAAGAATTCATTGTAAGGACGGATGCAAGTAATATTGGGTTAGGTGCAACTCTACTACAGAAATCAGATGCATTGGATGGGGAATTAAGCCCAGTGGCATATGCTAGCAGAAAGTTGAATAAAGCTGAAATCAACTACTCAACTAGCGAAAAAGAATGTCTTGCAGTAATATGGGCGATAAAGGAATTCAATATTTATCTATATGGGAAGGCATTTAAGTTGCAAACAGATCACAAACCTTTATCGTTTCTAGCACAGGCTAAGCATGAGAACTCCAGGTTACTCCGATGGTCTTTACTTTTGGCTCCATATAATTTTAGCATTGAGTATATATCTGGAAAAACCAATTTGGGAGCGGATTTTTTAAGCCGCCATCCGTGTGATGAGAATCACCGTAAACCCCAGAAATAATAATGAATTTCTCTATGTGTATATAGAATAAAGGACTGACATATAATGTCTGTTTTAAGAGGGGAGGTGTCGTGGAATATTCTAATCCACATATATAAATTATCAAGTAAATATAAAGCCTAATAAATACATATAATAAATAAAGGAAGAAGAATGGTAAAGAACAGTGCTGTCACAATGACTGTACTCGAAATCCCCCTTGTTTTATGCTTCGTCTGCAAATTGTAACGCTTTCACGTTGATAGTAAAAGCTTACTGTATTATTACCCGCTTTCTTCAATGAAACGTGTGCTGCATTTCTAAGAAAAACATTGAGAGGCCCTGCGTAATGACCTAAATTAATCCTAACATTAATTATATTACGTTACCAAAACGAACGAACAGATGGACTCAAATATAGAGAGAGAGAGAGAGGCGAATAAAATCGGGAACGCATGCAACACGCGTCGCGCGATACACAAATGCTGCCATCACGCGTGTAAGTCTACATGCACTAATTTTTTTTCAGACGGACAGTGATAAAATACACTACCCTTTCCCAGAGTTAGGTTTATAAATCATAAAAAACGCTTATTAGAAAAGATAACATTAGATGGGTTTACGGTTGAAAACATAACAGTACCCAGACAGCACATCTTCGAAACAGGAGGTAGAAAATACATATTTTGAACGCAGCCACGTAGCTCTTTCAAATTGGTATATTTGGGTTCCTTAGGGCTTGCTGACAAATAATATGTAAAACGTTACGCAAATAGTCCAGGAATTAATAAATTATACCCAAAATAAAATAGTGAGGATGCCTGACAGCATGGAATCATTTCTGCTCATAAAATTTTTTTTATAACGTGTTTGAAAAAACCTTACGTTACATAAATAGCCTACCATGTAAACTCCCAATTGATTGGAGCGCAACAAATGAAAGCCTAACCACGATTGGTCGGACTATAAATACTATCTTTCGTTGTTAGGGGAAACGGGAAAAGGTAACATTTTTTCAAACACTTGTCGAAACGTGGCTCATTGGCCAGTCTCACTGATATACACACTTGGGAGCGTTAGTTCGAAACCACTTGTTTAAATAAGCTTGATAAAGCAACAGTGCGTTGAAGCCAGCTCACAATTTTGCTAAAATAAAAGCCTGGAACATAAGCAGATGGAAATTTGTGCCAGTAATTGTGCCAGAATTCATTGCTAATCAACGTATCTGTGTTTATTTCCATGAAATTGTGGTAAGCTTGAACCATTCAGTATCTTTTAATGAAAATTGAATGTAAATTGTTAATTTATGCCTGTATATATATGTGTAGTTCAGTGGCAAACAAGAGATAAAGCCTATAATGCTCCAGCCTGAACAGAGGGTGTCGGAGGGAAGTAAAACGGCATGGAATGGCCAAATAGTACACTGACACCTAGATGATTGACTAGAAAGAAATAATGCTGGAATTGCAGAGGCGTAGTAACCATTAAGGAGGTTAATGCTGGTATAAAGTACTTCAGAATGAAGCTGACAGTTGGCCTAACGCTCTGAACTCAATGTTTGTGCTGTATTGTGATCAGTGTAAAAGAGAGTATAAGTTAGTTATGAAGTAGAAGGTACATCCTTCTTGATTTCAGGGACAGTGGTCTTGATGGTACTGAGCAGCACCTGGTCAGAGCTTTGCTGAATCCCGTGTCGGACAGCATACTCCTTGGTCCTTTTAGCTATCAGTGAGGTGTCTCCAGAGCCCAGAGGAGAATTCGAGCAGAGGAGTCCTTTCCTGCCGCCATCACGCCAGATAAGCTAACTTGGCCAGCTGAGCTCAACATTATGTCCCCTCATCTTGAACTGACTTTGTAAAATTAACATTAAGAGGGGAATTTAATTGTCTTAATATCAGGAACTGAGAACATCTCCAATACTAGTCCCAAAAGACAAACTATTGAAGTCATGATGACAAATACCAACAGAGCTTGAACAAAACAAAACCAGTATTACCTCATATTACCACTACACAACTGACACACATAGGATATTTTTAATAATATATGTCACTACAATATTCATATTGATAAATTCTGTACATAACTTGTAATTTAAATTGATTGTGATTCCTGGTTCCCTTGTAGTTGAATCAGGACACATATTCATTCATGCCAGTAATGAATACATATTGTTATTTGAAAAGTTACGAGTGTCTCCTGTAAGATATTCTCATAGAGTGTTATATGTATGTGAGTGTCACAGTGTTGTCAAGAGTAGTGGATTAAATTAAATTGTTTATCTGTCTGTTGTTGTGACTTACACTTCACCATACTCATACCCTAGACACATAACGTAGCATCACACTATTCCAGAATAATTCTGACTGAGATATAGAGTTATGTGGTAGCAAGTAAGGTTATCTATAATACACTACTCTTAATAGATATAGATACCTTCACAGCTGATCTCAGTCAGTACACTAAGTCCCCTATAAATATTTATAACATCCCACTTCACCACACTGACATCGGTAGCTGTCAGAGAATAATAGACACATGTCACTCAAGCTGCCATCAGCAACTGTCAGTGTATATGAGACACCTGTCACTTATGCTGACATCAGCTATTGTCAGAGGATGAGAGAAACCTGAACTATGGAACAGACAGGAAACAACAACCAATACGGTTAGATTACACAGAGAAAGACAAAGTGATGACGATTAAGACAAGAGATTGATGTACCATCTATTCAACAAGCTAAAGATAGGAACTACCGATGAGTGTAGCTGTGGTACCGATAAAATGACTGATGAACATCTGCTTCAAAGATGCCCAACATATGAAAAACAGAGAAAGCACATGTGACCACCGCCAGTACCATACCTGGAGAACAAAAACTCTGTGGAGATACAAATAGCCTTAATCTGACCACTGCTTTCTTTGAAAATATTCAAGTTGACGTCTGAGAGTGTATGAAGAAGAAGAAGAAGAGACAGAAGATGACAAAAAGAAAACACAGTTTTGGTCTACAGAGAACACTGCAGACATATGTTCCACAGGGAATGACAACGTTGAATGAAGACGATGCCACTTAGAGAATATACTGTCTTTTTTGTAATCCTGTCATCTTCTATTTAATCTCCATCGTTTTGTCCATTAATTTCTAGAACATTAACCACAGTTTATTCATATTACTTCTACAAAGTTAGCCATAGTTTAATCAGGTAACTCGTAAAATATTTACAGTTGTTTAATCACGTTATTTTAAAACCATTAGCCATAGTATAATCATGTTATTTTTATAACACTGTCCATAGTTTAATCATGTTATTTCTAAAACATTAGTCATAGAATGATCATGTTATTTCTAGAACATTAGTCATAGTTTAATCAGGTAACTCTTAAAATATTTACAGTTGTTTAATCACGTTATTTTTAGAACATTAGCCATAGTATAATCATGTTATTTCTAGAACACTGTCCATAGTTTAATCATGTTATTTCTAGAACATTAGTCATAGAATGATCATGTTATTTCTAGAACATTAGTCATAGTTTAATCTGGTAACTCTTCAAATATTTACAGTTGTTTAATCATGTTATTTCTAGAACATTAGCCATAGTATAATTATGTTAATTCTAGAACATTAGCCATAGTTTAATCAGGTAACTCTTAAAATATTCACAGTTGTTTAATTACGTTATTTTTATTACATTAGCCATAGGATAATCATGGTATGTGTAGAACACTGTCCATAATTTAATCATGTTATTTCTAGCCATAATATAATTGTGTAATTAATCTTGCATTCATTCAAGTTCATCATTTTCGTCATTCCTAATGTGCACAAGAAGAAAACAAAAGATAGATGTACATAATAAATGATTCAGTAATTGTATTTTCTCAGACTTATCAATTTTATATTGTTGCATTTTGAGTTTTAACTCCGCCAAGGACGGTCCCAAGCCCGGCTGAAAAAGGAGGAGGGTGGCCTGCATGTAGGCCGTAAGGAGGCAGCCCCTCCACTATGCAAAGGCCCAACAGGCCAATCACTTTGCTTTAAATCACGATTACGAGCAATACAAGAGAGAAAACTGGACTGATTCTGAAGGCGACGAACTGGAACGGACTACGACTTATGGAACACAAGAAGTATAAATGGGAAAGAAGAGGAGCTGGTGGTAGAGATGAGGAAAGCAAAACTAGAAATATTGGCTATAACGGAAACGAAGAAATAGGGACAAGGAGTCATGGATCTCGATGGCGACACGCTGCTCTACAGTGGTGTACCCACATCAGAAAGAGCTAAAGGGGGTGTTGGTTGCATTGTGGCGAAAAACCAAAAAGATGGTATCAAGGGATGGAACTTTGTCTCGGAGCGCATTATGGTTGTAAAACTAAAAGAAGGAGAAACCATAGTCAACCTTGTCATAGTGTATGGGCCAAGTGAGGATGAGAGATCAAGGAGGAATTCTTCAATCTGCTTCAAAGGACAGTGGATGACTGCTTAGATGATATTATGCTCGGAGATTTCAATGCCAGAGTTGGAAATGACCATGCTAGATGGGGTGTTGTTAACGGAAGATATGGAGAAGATACTCTTAATGACAATGGAAAGCGACTCCTTAGATTCTGCAGTGAACAGAATCTGATCATTACAAACACAAAGTTCCCCCATAAGCGCATACATGCTTACACTAGATGTGAACCAACAAAGAATGAGAAGTCAGTGATCGACTATGCCATAGTTAGGAGGAGCTCATTCAAGTATGTCCGGGATGCTAGAGTCTGGAGGGGGCCAAAGATTGGAAGTGATCACTACCTGCTAACCATCAAAAGAACAACTGAAAGAGTTGCTCAGCCTAGGAACTGCCTAACATCACGCAAGAAACTAAGTATTTATTACAAATAAGGGAGGGAAACCTGAGGCCTGTAAACAGTAAATTAATATGAAATTAATATGAAACAAATATAAAGGTATGTTATCAGGCACTCGCAGGAAATAAAGAAGTAGAACACCAGACAACAGAAAAAACAACAGACATGAGTGGCTTACCCAGGATTTGAACACTGGACCTTCCGTGCGACAACCCCGCCTAGCCATGCAACCGAATCACACTATCCGATCTGCCATCTACGCATCATCAAAAAATGATGTTTCAATGGCAGGTCAATAGTGCGAACCACAATACACGACACCAGAAGTCCTCCATGGGCAGTTCAGCCTATTAATGACGCAATCACTTCTGTTGTATTTCTATCAAGCAGTATAGGCCGAATCCAACAAGACCCTTAGGACCTTAATACTGTGTCCAGTAAATGATAGTAGACTAGAACAGTGAGAACAGGATAGTGGGTAGGTTTGGTATTGTACAAACATTTATTACAAATAAGGGAGGGAAACCTGAGGCCTGTAAACAGTAAATTAATATGAAATTAATATGAAACAAATATAAAGGTATGTTATCAGGCACTCGCAGGAAATAAAGAAGTAGAACACCAGACAACAGAAAAACAACAGACATGAGTGGCTTACCCAGGATTTGAACACTGGACCTTCCGTGCGACAACCCCGCCTAGCCATGCAACCGAATCACACTATCCGATCTGCCATCTACGCATCATCAAAAAATGATGTTTCAATGGCAGGTCAATAGTGCGAACCACAATACACGACACCAGAAGTCCTCCATGGGCAGTTCAGCCTATTAATGACGCAATCACTTCTGTTGTATTTCTATCAAGCAGTATAGGCCGAATCCAACAAGACCCTTAGGACCTTAATACTGTGTCCAGTAAATAAACATTTACTGGACACAGTATTAAGGTCCTAAGGGTCTTGTTGGATTCGGCCTATACTGCTTGATAGAAATACAACAGAAGTGATTGCGTCATTAATAGGCTGAACTGCCCATGGAGGACTTCTGGTGTCGTGTATTGTGGTTCGCACTATTGACCTGCCATTGAAACATCATTTTTTGATGATGCGTAGATGGCAGATCGGATAGTGTGATTCGGTTGCATGGCTAGGCGGGGTTGTCGCACGGAAGGTCCAGTGTTCAAATCCTGGGTAAGCCACTCATGTCTGTTGTTTTTCTGTTGTCTGGTGTTCTACTTCTTTATTTCCTGCGAGTGCCTGATAACATACCTTTATATTTGTTTCATATTAATTTCATATTAATTTACTGTTTACAGGCCTCAGGTTTCCCTCCCTTATTTGTAATAAATGTTTGTACAATACCAAACCTACCCACTATCCTGTTCTCACTGTTCTAGTCTACTATCATTTACTGGACACAGTATTAAGGTCCTAAGGGTCTTGTTGGATTCGGCCTATACTGCTTGATAGAAATACAACAGAAGTGATTGCGTCATTAATAGGCTGAACTGCCCATGGAGGACTTCTGGTGTCGTGTATTGTGGTTCGCACTATTGACCTGCCATTGAAACATCATTTTTTGATGATGCGTAGATGGCAGATCGGATAGTGTGATTCGGTTGCATGGCTAGGCGGGGTTGTCGCACGGAAGGTCCAGTGTTCAAATCCTGGGTAAGCCACTCATGTCTGTTGTTTTTCTGTTGTCTGGTGTTCTACTTCTTTATTTCCTGCGAGTGCCTGATAACATACCTTTATATTTGTTTCATATTAATTTCATATTAATTTACTGTTTACAGGCCTCAGGTTTCCCTCCCTTATTTGTAATAAATGTTTGTACAATACCAAACCTACCCACTATCCTGTTCTCACTGTTCTAGTCTACTATCATTTACTGGACACAGTATTAAGGTCCTAAGGGTCTTGTTGGATTCGGCCTATACTGCTTGATAGAAATACAACAGAAGTGATTGCGTCATTAATAGGCTGAACTGCCCATGGAGGACTTCTGGTGTCGTGTATTGTGGTTCGCACTATTGACCTGCCATTGAAACATCATTTTTTTGATGATGCGTAGATGGCAGATCGGATAGTGTGATTCGGTTGCATGGCTAGGCGGGGTTGTCGCACGGAAGGTCCAGTGTTCAAATCCTGGGTAAGCCACTCATGTCTGTTGTTTTTCTGTTGTCTGGTGTTCTACTTCTTTATTTCCTGCGACTGCCTGATAACATACCTTTATATTTGTTTCATATTAATTTCATATTAATTTACTGTTTACAGGCCTCAGGTTTCCCTCCCTTATTTGTAATAAATGTTTGTACAATACCAAACCTACCCACTATCCTGTTCTCACTGTTCTAGTCTACTATCATTTACTGGACACAGTATTAAGGTCCTAAGGGTCTTGTTGGATTCGGCCTATACTGCTTGATAGAAATACAACAGAAGTGATTGCGTCATTAATAGGCTGAACTGCCCATGGAGGACTTCTGGTGTCGTGTATTGTGGTTCGCACTATTGACCTGCCATTGAAACATCATTTTTTGATGATGCGTAGATGGCAGATCGGATAGTGTGATTCGGTTGCATGGCTAGGCGGGGTTGTCGCACGGAAGGTCCAGTGTTCAAATCCTGGGTAAGCCACTCATGTCTGTTGTTTTTCTGTTGTCTGGTGTTCTACTTCTTTATTTCCTGCGAGTGCCTGATAACATACCTTTATATTTGTTTCATATTAATTTCATATTAATTTACTGTTTACAGGCCTCAGGTTTCCCTCCCTTATTTGTAATAAATGTTTGTACAATACCAAACCTACCCACTATCCTGTTCTCACTGTTCTAGTCTACTATCATTTACTGGACACAGTATTAAGGTCCTAAGGGTCTTGTTGGATTCGGCCTATACTGCTTGATAGAAATACAACAGAAGTGATTGCGTCATTAATAGGCTGAACTGCCCATGGAGGACTTCTGGTGTCGTGTATTGTGGTTCGCACTATTGATCTGCCATTGAAACATCATTTTTTGATGATGCGTAGATGGCAGATCGGATAGTGTGATTCGGTTGCATGGCTAGGCGGGGTTGTCGCACGGAAGGTCCAGTGTTCAAATCCTGGGTAAGCCACTCATGTCTGTTGTTTTTCTGTTGTCTGGTGTTCTACTTCTTTATTTCCTGCGAGTGCCTGATAACATACCTTTATATTTGTTTCATATTAATTTCATATTAATTTACTGTTTACAGGCCTCAGGTTTCCCTCCCTTATTTGTAATAAATGTTTGTACAATACCAAACCTACCCACTATCCTGTTCTCACTGTTCTAGTCTACTATCATTTACTGGACACAGTATTAAGGTCCTAAGGGTCTTGTTGGATTCGGCCTATACTGCTGATAGAAATACAACAGAAGTGATTGCGTCATTAATAGGCTGAACTGCCCATGGAGGACTTCTGGTGTCGTGTATTGTGGTTCGCACTATTGACCTGCCATTGAAACATCATTTTTTGATGATGCGTAGATGGCAGATCGGATAGTGTGATTCGGTTGCATGGCTAGGCGGGGTTGTCGCACGGAAGGTCCAGTGTTCAAATCCTGGGTAAGCCACTCATGTCTGTTGTTTTTCTGTTGTCTGGTGTTCTACTTCTTTATTTCCTGCGAGTGCCTGATAACATACCTTTATATTTGTTTCATATTAATTTCATATTAATTTACTGTTTACAGGCCTCAGGTTTCCCTCCCTTATTTGTAATAAATGTTTGTACAATACCAAACCTACCCACTATCCTGTTCTCACTGTTCTAGTCTACTATCATTTACTGGACACAGTATTAAGGTCCTAAGGGTCTTGTTGGATTCGGCCTATACTGCTTGATAGAAATACAACAGAAGTGATTGCGTCATTAATAGGCTGAACTGCCCATGGAGGACTTCTGGTGTCGTGTATTGTGGTTCGCACTATTGACCTGCCATTGAAACATCATTTTTTGATGATGCGTAGATGGCAGATCGGATAGTGTGATTCGGTTGCATGGCTAGGCGGGGTTGTCGCACGGAAGGTCCAGTGTTCAAATCCTGGGTAAGCCACTCATGTCTGTTGTTTTTCTGTTGTCTGGTGTTCTACTTCTTTATTTCCTGCGAGTGCCTGATAACATACCTTTATATTTGTTTCATATTAATTTCATATTAATTTACTGTTTACAGGCCTCAGGTTTCCCTCCCTTATTTGTAATAAATGTTTGTACAATACCAAACCTACCCACTATCCTGTTCTCACTGTTCTAGTCTACTATCATTTACTGGACACAGTATTAAGGTCCTAAGGGTCTTGTTGGATTCGGCCTATACTGCTTGATAGAAATACAACAGAAGTGATTGCGTCATTAATAGGCTGAACTGCCCATGGAGGACTTCTGGTGTCGTGTATTGTGGTTCGCACTATTGATCTGCCATTGAAACATCATTTTTTGATGATGCGTAGATGGCAGATCGGATAGTGTGATTCGGTTGCATGGCTAGGCGGGGTTGTCGCACGGAAGGTCCAGTGTTCAAATCCTGGGTAAGCCACTCATGTCTGTTGTTTTTCTGTTGTCTGGTGTTCTACTTCTTTATTTCCTGCGAGTGCCTGATAACATACCTTTATATTTGTTTCATATTAATTTCATATTAATTTACTGTTTACAGGCCTCAGGTTTCCCTCCCTTATTTGTAATAAATGTTTGTACAATACCAAACCTACCCACTATCCTGTTCTCACTGTTCTAGTCTACTATCATTTACTGGACACAGTATTAAGGTCCTAAGGGTCTTGTTGGATTCGGCCTATACTGCTTGATAGAAATACAACAGAAGTGATTGCGTCATTAATAGGCTGAACTGCCCATGGAGGACTTCTGGTGTCGTGTATTGTGGTTCGCACTATTGATCTGCCATTGAAACATCATTTTTTGATGATGCGTAGATGGCAGATCGGATAGTGTGATTCGGTTGCATGGCTAGGCGGGGTTGTCGCACGGAAGGTCCAGTGTTCAAATCCTGGGTAAGCCACTCATGTCTGTTGTTTTTTCTGTTGTCTGGTGTTCTACTTCTTTATTTCCTGCGAGTGCCTGATAACATACCTTTATATTTGTTTCATATTAATTTCATATTAATTTACTGTTTACAGGCCTCAGGTTTCCCTCCCTTATTTGTAATAAAATGTTTGTACAATACCAAACCTACCCACTATCCTGTTCTCACTGTTCTAGTCTACTATCATTTACTGGACACAGTATTAAGGTCCTAAGGGTCTTGTTGGATTCGGCCTATACTGCTTGATAGAAATACAACAGAAGTGATTGCGTCATTAATAGGCTGAACTGCCCATGGAGGACTTCTGGTGTCGTGTATTGTGGTTCGCACTATTGACCTGCCATTGAAACATCATTTTTTGATGATGCGTAGATGGCAGATCGGATAGTGTGATTCGGTTGCATGGCTAGGCGGGGTTGTCGCACGGAAGGTCCAGTGTTCAAATCCTGGGTAAGCCACTCATGTCTGTTGTTTTTCTGTTGTCTGGTGTTCTACTTCTTTATTTCCTGCGAGTGCCTGATAACATACCTTTATATTTGTTTCATATTAATTTCATATTAATTTACTGTTTACAGGCCTCAGGTTTCCCTCCCTTATTTGTAATAAATGTTTGTACAATACCAAACCTACCCACTATCCTGTTCTCACTGTTCTAGTCTACTATCATTTACTGGACACAGTATTAAGGTCCTAAGGGTCTTGTTGGATTCGGCCTATACTGCTTGATAGAAATAAAACAGAAGTGATTGCGTCATTAATAGGCTGAACTGCCCATGGAGGACTTCTGGTGTCGTGTATTGTGGTTCGCACTATTGACCTGCCATTGAAACATCATTTTTTGATGATGCGTAGATGGCAGATCGGATAGTGTGATTCGGTTGCATGGCTAGGCGGGGTTGTCGCACGGAAGGTCCAGTGTTCAAATCCTGGGTAAGCCACTCATGTCTGTTGTTTTTCTGTTGTCTGGTGTTCTACTTCTTTATTTCCTGCGAGTGCCTGATAACATACCTTTATATTTGTTTCATATTAATTTCATATTAATTTACTGTTTACAGGCCTCAGGTTTCCCTCCCTTATTTGTAATAAATGTTTGTACAATACCAAACCTACCCACTATCCTGTTCTCACTGTTCTAGTCTACTATCATTTACTGGACACAGTATTAAGGTCCTAAGGGTCTTGTTGGATTCGGCCTATACTGCTTGATAGAAATACAACAGAAGTGATTGCGTCATTAATAGGCTGAACTGCCCATGGAGGACTTCTGGTGTCGTGTATTGTGGTTCGCACTATTGATCTGCCATTGAAACATCATTTTTTGATGATGCGTAGATGGCAGATCGGATAGTGTGATTCGGTTGCATGGCTAGGCGGGGTTGTCGCACGGAAGGTCCAGTGTTCAAATCCTGGGTAAGCCACTCATGTCTGTTGTTTTTCTGTTGTCTGGTGTTCTACTTCTTTATTTCCTGCGAGTGCCTGATAACATACCTTTATATTTGTTTCATATTAATTTCATATTAATTTACTGTTTACAGGCCTCAGGTTTCCCTCCCTTATTTGTAATAAATGTTTGTACAATACCAAACCTACCCACTATCCTGTTCTCACTGTTCTAGTCTACTATCATTTACTGGACACAGTATTAAGGTCCTAAGGGTCTTGTTGGATTCGGCCTATACTGCTTGATAGAAATACAACAGAAGTGATTGCGTCATTAATAGGCTGAACTGCCCATGGAGGACTTCTGGTGTCGTGTATTGTGGTTCGCACTATTGACCTGCCATTGAAACATCATTTTTTGATGATGCGTAGATGGCAGATCGGATAGTGTGATTCGGTTGCATGGCTAGGCGGGGTTGTCGCACGGAAGGTCCAGTGTTCAAATCCTGGGTAAGCCACTCATGTCTGTTGTTTTTCTGTTGTCTGGTGTTCTACTTCTTTATTTCCTGCGAGTGCCTGATAACATACCTTTATATTTGTTTCATATTAATTTCATATTAATTTACTGTTTACAGGCCTCAGGTTTCCCTCCCTTATTTGTAATAAATGTTTGTACAATACCAAACCTACCCACTATCCTGTTCTCACTGTTCTAGTCTACTATCATTTACTGGACACAGTATTAAGGTCCTAAGGGTCTTGTTGGATTCGGCCTATACTGCTTGATAGAAATACAACAGAAGTGATTGCGTCATTAATAGGCTGAACTGCCCATGGAGGACTTCTGGTGTCGTGTATTGTGGTTCGCACTATTGACCTGCCATTGAAACATCATTTTTTGATGATGCGTAGATGGCAGATCGGATAGTGTGATTCGGTTGCATGGCTAGGCGGGGTTGTCGCACGGAAGGTCCAGTGTTCAAATCCTGGGTAAGCCACTCATGTCTGTTGTTTTTCTGTTGTCTGGTGTTCTACTTCTTTATTTCCTGCGAGTGCCTGATAACATACCTTTATATTTGTTTCATATTAATTTCATATTAATTTACTGTTTACAGGCCTCAGGTTTCCCTCCCTTATTTGTAATAAATGTTTGTACAATACCAAACCTACCCACTATCCTGTTCTCACTGTTCTAGTCTACTATCATTTACTGGACACAGTATTAAGGTCCTAAGGGTCTTGTTGGATTCGGCCTATACTGCTTGATAGAAATACAACAGAAGTGATTGCGTCATTAATAGGCTGAACTGCCCATGGAGGACTTCTGGTGTCGTGTATTGTGGTTCGCACTATTGACCTGCCATTGAAACATCATTTTTTGATGATGCGTAGATGGCAGATCGGATAGTGTGATTCGGTTGCATGGCTAGGCGGGGTTGTCGCACGGAAGGTCCAGTGTTCAAATCCTGGGTAAGCCACTCATGTCTGTTGTTTTTCTGTTGTCTGGTGTTCTACTTCTTTATTTCCTGCGAGTGCCTGATAACATACCTTTATATTTGTTTCATATTAATTTCATATTAAGAAACTAAGTAAACGAACAGGAGAAATGAGCATTAAGACCTACAAGCTGAGAGAGCCAGAAATTAAGACCATAAATCAGGGCGCAAGAAAACCAGAAATGGTTCTATAAGACCCTAAAGAACACGAGGAAGGAAAAACAGTGCTCTCTTAAATTTATTAAGGACAAGCAATGCTAATTGCTTACTGCACCAAAGGAAGTAATGGAAAGGTGGAAAGAATATTTCTCAGAACTCCTTGATGGTGAGCAAGGTCAAGCATCAGAAATGTTAACCACTAGCACAGAAGAGAACACCAATGGTGATGAAGATGACATAAAGATGGAAGAACTGAAGGCAGCAGTGGAGAAAATCAAGATGGGCAAAGCAGCAGGGCATGATGGTATAACACCAGAAATGGTTATGTACATGGGAGCAGCAGGCGACCTTTTACTCTTAACGATCCTACAGGCAGCGTGGTGCAACAAGACCATACTTTGGTATGGTCTTGTTGCACCACGCTGCCTGTAGGATTGGGAGATTGCCATCATAACACCAATTTTCAAAAAGGGTGACAATCGACAATGTGGAAACCATAGAGACATATCCCTTCTCAGTGTCCCTGGTAAAATCTACTCTAGAATCCTAGAGCAGAGACTCAGACGCCTAGCTGAGCTACAATTGGATGAGGTCCAGTGTAGATTCCGAGCAAACCGAAGTACTTAAGACTTAATCTTCACACTCAGACAGCTGAGTGAAAAGGCTCTTGAGTATAAGAGTGATATCCATCTTTGTTTAATAGATCTGGAAAAGGCGTTTGACAGGGTCCCCTGGAGTAAACTTTGAAACTGTTTGGCAAGGAAGAACATTCCAGCACCTCTGATTCGTGCTATACAGAGCTTCTACAAGTCTTGCAGAAATTATGTGAGGACAGCAAACCATAAGTCAGAAGAGTTTAGGACCACCACTGGTGTAAGACAATGTGATATCCTGTCACCTTATCTTTTCATACTCCGCATGGACGATGTCATCAAGGCATGTAAGGAGAGAACAAGAAAGTATTCAGTGGGGTACTGGAAGATGAGACAGGCCTGTCTTTCAGAGCTGGCATTTGCTGATAATGTTGCCCTGATTGCTAAATCAGAGGCACATCTCCAATATAACATGCAAGTCTGGATGGAAGAGCTGGAGAAGAGAGGGATGGTCATAAGAAGCTCTAAAACAAACACCATGGTGATATCACAAGAAGAAAGAAGGCATCAGATTAAGGTGGGAGAACAGGTCCTGGAGCAGGTCGACCACTTTAAATACCTCGGAGCTGTTATAGACCGGAAGGGAGGCATCAAAGAAGAGTTGGCAACTCGAAAAGCAGCAACTGGGATACTTTTTCAGGCCATAAATCGAGGATTCCTCAGCAAGAGAGAGGTTGGTAAGAAAATGAAGATGGCTGTATACCGCTCCACCTATGTGCCAGTCTTGACGTATGGATGCGAGTCATGGGCAATGACTACAACCCACAAAAGCCAGATCCAAACCTCAGAAATGAGGTATATGAAGAAGGTGGTTGACGTAACAAGAAGAGACATGGTCCGCAACCAGACGATTTTTTTTTTTTTTCTTTTTCTTAACCAGCAGCACTTGGGCTTTCAGCCCTTCGGCCCAATGACATGTCATTGCGAGGCTGGGGAACCTGAGGACTTTCCTTCCAACCCGGTCAGGAGCTTCGCTCCTTCCCATCCACAGAGGGTTTATCACAGGAGCCGTTCAGGCTATTCAGTCAAATCTCCGGCCGTAAACATTTCTTCAAACGCCGACGCCCGGGTTTGAACCATGAACACCTGGTCGCCAGTACAACGCCGAAGCCATTACACCAGCGCGGCTCCCCAACCAGACGATACGTCAAGGCCTAAAATCCCACCCTCTGCAGACCTTTTGTCGATTGTGTAATTGTATTTAACAAGAAATGACAAGAAGACACTAGAGATGGATAGGACACACATTGAGAAAACCTGTTGATAGCATTACAAGACAATCCCTGTTCTGGCATTCCAAGGGTAAGAGGGGTAAAGGAAGAACAAAGAACACATGGAAAAGAGAACTGGGGACAGACATGAAGGGGATGAAGAAGACACGGAAAGACCTTGAGCAGATGGTGCGGGACTGTCACGGATTGCCTACCCTGCTTTGCAGTAGTGGTCCAACAGTGGCCAAAACTCAAGAGTATCTAATATGGGCCTTCAAAGGTGTCTACCTTCGCACAAGATTACTCTTGGCAGAGTGGTGGATAGAAGGATAATGACGCTTTTATCTCAAGGCAGTTTCCATAAGATATTTTCTAAGTCAAGAACAATGCTGCATTGGCATGGCAATTGTTAACTTTATATCGGTCCGCCGCCTTTTATGAAGGATTAAGCAATTATTAATTTCAGTTCATCAAGCCCCCACCCTGATTTACTCATTGGAATTCTTATTATTAAGGTATATCTCTGTTTAGAGAGTATTAAGTAAATTGACTGAGACAAACATGCAGTACATTTAAAATGATTAAATCGAAGTTAAATTTGTGTAATTACAAATAACAAATTTAATAATCATTTAGGTTTAACAAGGTTTTAGAAAATTTGAATAATGATTTAACAGAAAGTGGTCATCACTGTTGTGATGTGATGAAAGTTTATAAAGGAGTTCACGTGGCAGCTTAAAGGTTTCACTTATCTGCCGATGGTAGGTTCTGCTCCCGCTGATGGTTTGGTTCTGTGCAGATAGTACACTGGCGTTCTCGCGTCTCTGGTCAAGATTAAAGGCGCAGCACGTTCCAAGTAAGATCAAGGAGTAACTGCCAAGCTGGTCTCGCGTTTCTAAGACCCTCTGATGACGGTTATTAGTTCTACGTCAGTCCACTTATACCCTCACTTTGTTCCAGACATTAGTACCCTCACTGGTACCACCAACAACTATGGTAAAAGAACAGAAACAAAACGCACTCCTGAGTATTGCGTTTTCCAACCCATAGTTATGGGTCCCTTTCTCTCTATTCCACCATCCCATCTGCCTCAGAATTTACGCTCGATGAGAATTAAACTTAATCCCTCGAGAGAAAACTTTTTTTTTACATTTAAATTGAAAAGCTTTATCTTTATTTTACATTTAAATGAAAAGGTTAATAGTACAGATAGAGTACGTTTACATTTACATATCAACTGATTGAAAAGTGTTCACAATATAAATTGAATAAGTTTTCATTTATATCTACACTTGTTGAACAGTTTGAAACTTTCATTAATTTTACAGTGAATATGTTTACATAGACATTTACACTGGTTTGAAAATGTAAATATTATACGTAGAATGTACAGCATTTCTTTCATCGTTCCCTCCCTGCTCCCTTTGGAACTTGGTACTACTTAGGCTTTTAGTTCTCTTTAAGAAACTAGCAATAAAGCAGTCACCAGCCCTTGCAGTGGTGGTTCATGAAATCATCATTCTATACGCTGAGGTTGCCAGCCTCAAATGACTTGGACATCCACTAGCGATTTTCACAAATTAATATTCACATGGCACTAAATACATATTAGTTCACACGTTAGAAATGGAAAAATTTTAAATGCACAACTTACGCCAATCCTGGCTCACAGACTTTATGCTCAGATGAATAAAGGCACTCGTAGATGCCTCATACGTGTACTTTGGGGTCGTTAATTTTATAAGATAATTCCCTCTATGACTCCGTGTGTTTCAGTTTCCTCAGATTCCGGTTCCTTATTAAAATGGTAGAGTCATCCTGGGCTGTGTAAGTAATTCCAAAATACTCTAATAAAAGTCCGGCCTGATAAATGGAATTCAGAATTCTAACTTCTGTCAAGGTCTGGTTGTAGTCTTTGGCAAGCGATTTCTCACAGTGAACTAGACTTGCTAAAACTGTCAGATTATATTGCCTGTACTCCCCCGCATTTGTTTGTTACGAAGCTAAGTAAAGCGCCAATCGTTTTCAAACATGCGTGTCGTGTGGAGAAATTTAAAATTATTTTCGACATGGAAAAATTATGTGCATGATGAGTCTTTAGATGCCACCTATGGATTAGATAGGGAGAGATACAACATGAAGTTATCGCAGGTCACCTCTCCCATATATAGTGATAAAACATCCAATTGCCTGGCGTGCAAACTCACCAACACATTTGTAAACTCATACGACAATGTATGTCAGATGTAACAACTTATTCATTCATTCATAACCCTCCACTCCCAAAGGAGCATAGGCCTTCAACAAACACATGCCAAGTCCTCCTGTCACGTGCCATCATCTCAAGTTCCTTCCAAGTTCTGCTTATCATTTTCATCTCTGTTCCAGCTCTCTTCTCCATGTGCTTCTTGGTCTACCTCTGCCTCTCTTGCCCTGGGGGTTCCAGAACAAGGACTGCCTTGTAATGCTATCAACAGGTTTCCTCAGTGTGTGTCCTATCCATCGCCATCGTCTTCTTCTCATCTCTTGTTCCACTGGCACTTGTCTAGTTCTTGTCATCAGTTCCACAACTTATTACTTTCACATAAAGTAATGTCTTCGAGAAAGTCGGACAGGAAACGATTATGTCATTTATGTCTGTCCATAAGGTGTCTCACAGACGAGTAATCTCGTTATCTGTCACTTGAGCACACACAACCCGTCTCTTTACCACCTTGGTGTAGGCACACTGTTGCGTGTCTTCGGGGTTTGAGAATAGTGGTAGAACAATCGTGTTGAGTTGTTACTGAATGTTGTGGGTGTCCTACAACAATGCGTTAAATGGAATAAAGTTCACGACGCTCTTCATGGCTGGGTCCACAAATATTTACATTTTTATTGACGAACATCATCATCGTACATAGCATTAATTCAATAATTCAATTAGGCAGTCTCCTACAGTCAAAAGGTATATCGTCGCATGACAGCCTATATACTAGCAAAGTCGACAAGGCGAAGCAGTGAGGTAGCGAAAACTGTCAGCTGGCGATTAAATATTGTCAACATAATACTCCCTGTATTTCCTTCTCAATAAGGAATATTCTCATCCATACATGATGCTTAGATACTGCATCAGAATAATATTGTGGCGACCCTTCATTAATTCTAAGCCACATAGGAAGACTGCATAATTCAATAATGTTGGGAGCAATAATAATACTCGTCCCACTTGGACGAATGTATACGACGAAAGATCAAGAAGGACTGTTGCCTGCCTATAGCAGCGCCTTACTACGTCACCCTATTATAGTGACGTCTACACATAATTGCGTTCACTAATTACACTTTATAGTGTACAATATATCATGTTGATTTAAAATAAACATGTAAGCGCATACATTTTGACTGATACGAAATCTAAACGAGAGCCAATATGTCATATACATAAATATACCTTAACAGTTTCCCCGCTCGATCAGGTTAAAAAATTAATTATATTAATTTTTTATGATAATATCGGTGAATGTATCAATGCAATTACTCTAATCAAAAATCGAAATGCGAAAAAAATTTACGACACACGGCCAGAGATGTTTATAACTAAACAGGGTCTAAGGTCGTTGTCACTATCATAGTATGTCATACATGTAATAAAGAAAACTATATTAACTAACGAAAAGAAACGTTAACAGTCAATATAGTATAGCATAATTAAAATAATTAACTAATAAATATGTGAACGAAAAATATTTTTAAAGTAATATGATATTGTAGTCAATCAATCAAAGTAATGAAATATAACATGTGTAGGTACTGTTAATAATTAAAGTTAGTTAATTAAACCACTATGGTATTATATTAAACTGAGCAAAGACAAGTAATAAGAAACGAAATGATAGAGAGACAAACACAAAAACAAAATAGTAAAGAAGTAGTAAGTGTATAATTTAGCTAAGATAAATTAGAGAATCAAGTAAGGGTGGATAGTAAGTAACAAGGGAAATAAAATATGGATTATCTACCTAACTATACTCTAACATAATAAAGTAATATAAAAGTAAGGTAATTAATATCTAACAAATATCATCTAATTATGAACAGAAATTATAACAATAATATATTTAGACTAAAATAAGAAATTAAAATTCTGTATATTATAAATCAATGTCATATGAGAGTAACTTAAAACAATCAATGCTTAAAGTTCATAATAATTTCTCGTAGAACCATCCTGAGAATTACCGAGTTCCATTCACGACTTATGCAATGTCCTTTTCCGTGAAATTATGCACTGTTCATAAACTTGCCTCGTAACAAGTATTAATTCATCTTTATCGGAGCGCAAGAAGTAAGTAGATACCATGGACGGTGTACGCATCAAATAGTTCACTGTATGTTCGATTGCGTAGAGCGGGTAGAATGCAATATATCAAGTGTTAGATCACCACGGACACAAACCAAAGTCCATAAAGCGACGATGACAACCCAACATAGGTCGTCAAAAAAAGTTGAATTGACTTCTGTAGATTCAGATGATTAATCGTACGTAAAAAGGGATTATTGAAACGATAGTCTGTGAAGTCCCAATAGACAAGGGGTACGAACGTGCGATTCATCAATGCTAATGTGTGCAGTGTAGAATGTCGGAGTACATCATCGCAGATTTCTCGAATTATGTATAATTAAATTGGTATCATGTACCTTTGAAGAGTTGCAAACACGTTCTGTGAGATTGGTATCTTGTACCATTGAGTAGTTACAAATACGTTCATTGAAATTGGTAACTTGTACCGTCGAATAGTTGCAAATATGTTCATTGAAATTGGTAACTTGTACCGTCGAATAGTTGCAAATATGTTCATTGAAATTGGTAACTTGTACCGTCGACTAGTTGCAAATATGTTCATCGAAAGTGGTATCCTGTACCTAGACTTCTGGATATGAAACTAATTCGCGATCACTATGCAAATTCATCTTAGTCCAAAGATATTCAGAACCCAATTGTGGTAGATTTGACTTGTAATGATTGTTGAACGACTCGATTATCGAACAGAAGGAGATGATTTCCAATTGTAGTAAAGTGAATCCGTATGACAACACGCTCAAATTCCCCGCTTAAAACGTACTAGCTATCGTAATTTTAAATCTATAAATAACTACAGTATTTGAAATTTGTCTGAGGGTCCAGTCAAATTTACCGCCAACATTTAACTAGAGTATTTGAATTTTTCTAAGAAAACAAGTTAAAAGTTACCACCCCCCCTCCCCACCCACACTCTCACACACCCATCCCAATATTTATCGAAGGACGTAGTAAAATTTAACAACCAATCAAATCGTTACCTCTTTTTTTGTAAGGACAAGAAAATTTTGGTTGAAGTGGAAATAATGCCTATTTTGGGTTTTTGACCGAACTTAGATAATTTATTTCTCCATAACTAAAGATAATTAAAATAAAAGGGATATCTCAAATTATAGCGCTGCTATTGCTTAACATATACACATAGAGATTCCCTCATAGAAAAATTATCTTAACTTAGAAAATTTAATTTAGTAATATTTTCACATCAGGTTAAGATCAAATTTAATTACAAAAAAACTTAAATTTGAAAGCTATAATTAAAATCGGTTCACAAATAACTATGATATAAACCAAAGAAATTCGGTCAGATTAGACAAACACGCTTAAAACTGCTCAATTCTATAGCCTAGGACATAGTTAACTTTTTTTGACTCGTCATCTGATTGGTTGGGTGTAGTGTGATAAAAATTAACAACTTCTTGTAATAATAATAATAGCCCCTTCAGTCATAACTGACTATGGGAATGCGCCCCTGAGGTGACAGCCCTCAGCTGCTTATTTTCCTGGTGCTCCTTTCGACGTTTTCTCCTCACCTCTGCTTCTTGTGTGAGCCTCTCTTCACTCAATCTGAGGTGGCGCCCTAAATAGCATCGCCACTTAGTGCGATCGGCAGCTTTATCCTCCCATGTTGCTGGATCCATGTCCAGTGCCCTCATATCTCTCTTGCACACATCTTTGAACCTCAGCTGTGGTCGCCCAACTGTTCTCTTGCCATCTGCTAATTGTCCGTAGAAGATATCTTTTGGGACAACTTCTTGTAAAGTCCGCCATTGACGACAAAGCTTCCATACCAAGCTGATATTATTGAAAGAGACAGAGGGACACGCCTTTGCCGTCTGCACTGCAAACTTAGTGCTATAGCCCTTTACTGTCGGGTCGCTTGTGTGTGTGAATATTCTTTACTTGAGGGTAAGACAGATAATTTTGTTTGTATAATTTATTAGTCCTGTAAGTAACAGGCTATCTGTGTGCCAGACTCGTTTTACTGCCGCTGGGAAATGTGATGTCACGACGACCTAAGTAGGAATGTGCCTAGAGCAGCTTATTCGGAGTGATATTGTGTAAAATGTTTGCCAATTGGCCTTACAAAATTGCGACTGTAAGTGCAGTATTAATGAATTGATATTGTCTTTTGGAATGACACACTGTTCAAATAACATGTGAAAACATATAGGGAATGTTCGAATGAAGTAAACAACAGGTCACAAGTTATATTGTACCTCACCATGACTATTGTATGGAAGACAAACAGGAAGGAGGGACATTAACGTAGAATCAGTACTGAAGAAGACTGATTACACCAAGCTGAGTGTAGACAACAGAATTTAAGGTCTAGTGCGACTTGTTAGCACAAGTGGCTGACCTAGGTAGGTATTAATACAGTTTAGAGGTGAAATTGATAGAGGCAGATGTTACATAGAAGGGATTGTCCTTCTTATTTCAGGTTGTATTACAAAGTACCTCGTTGCTGCAGTAGCCTGAAAGGAAGAACATGTTGGAGTGAGTGCTCATGCTACACTTAAAGCTAGCTCCTTTTCTTCAGTCAGGAGACGCAACGTTGATGTACAGGTCTAAGATTGACAAAACAGCTGCAATAACCCATTTACAGATAAGTCCTTTATACAGGCACTGATGCCTCATTCTAAAACATAATTTCACCTATAAAAGTATACCACCTGGGAGTGATGAAAATAACAGACCTTACAGTATATAATTAGTGATAATATCAAGAACTGTGGGTATATTCATTCCAGTGACTTTTTGTTGTACACAAATGGACAGAGTTTCCAAAAATATTTATTTTAGCATGTAAATAACCTTCTCTTGAGTTTGAGAATTCCTGTCCCAACAAGATTGAGGTACAGGAATATTAAATTATACATATATCTATTTTCAGACAATCTTGCTTAATTCTATTAAAGTTAAAGTTCTGTTTTGAAATTCTTAACTCTTATAATATATTACCCTAGACACTTTGCCAAATAACAACACACAGTTAACTTACTCTTGGTGAGATCTCAAGAGGTAGCAGATAGGGACCCAGAGAACTTCATCATCATCATTCTTTACTCTGGGAACTTACATAGCTGGACCTCACCTTGATTGTCTATACACCCTTGCTCTTTTCAGAGAAGGGAGTATTTCTTATAAGACCAGTCTCTTATCTGGCACTATCCTTGTATCCTCTGATACATCTATTTGTCCAGGATATCCTATAATTAATAACATCTAAATCTCTTATCACACCAATGTTCATGGAGATATTGAAGTACGCTCGATAAGTATAGTCATCTATAAAGTGCAGGTTGATGTAAAAATCGACAATGGAGCGTCAGTATAATTTGACAATGTTAATCGTAATTTTTAATATTTTCTGAAAGGCGAAATTACATTCATTAGTCCATCTTATCCTTGTAGGCATGCCTTTACGCAGGAGTGAGGACAATACAGAAGTGATAGTAGACAAGTTGGGGATAAACCTACTGTAATATTGAACTTAGCCTAACAAACTTCGAACCTGTTTCTTAGTATTAGGAATAGATAAATTAAGGATTTTTAAAACATTCTGAGGTATGGTCTGAATACGACCTGAACCAATGGTATGACCAAGAAAAGTAATTTCGTTGAAAGCGATTTGTACTTTCGTAGGTCTTGCAGTTAAAAAATGTAATCGTAAAGTATCTAATAAGGAACTAAGCCCTACGAAGTGTTCTTCAAATGAAGAATTAAACAAGCAGATATCGTCGATGTACGTTATGATGTCTGATCTATGTCCAAATATTTTCCGCATCATGCGAATAAATGTTGCGGTTGCGTTCATAAGCCCAAAAGGCATGACGTTCCACTGGTATAGACCCCGTGGAGTCGAAAACGCAGTAAGATGTTTTGCTAGATCCGCTAAAGAATCTGCCAATATCCCTTTGTGAGATCTATGTTTGTGAATAAAGTAGCTGTAGCTAGACGAGTAAGCAAGTCGTCAATAAGTGGATGTGGTTCACTATCAGAAATTGTCTTAGCATTTAATTTTCTATAATCCACACACAATCTAATGTTGTTATCTTTTTTCGTACAATAACAAGTGGAGAGGAATATGGAGAGTTGCTATTCTCGATTATTCCTAGACTTAACATTTGTTCAAGTTCTTGAGCTGTCTTACTTTGGTAATGAATTGGAACTGGATAAGGACGTAGACGAATAGGGATATCATCTGTGAGGATGATATCGTGACAGATCACCGATGTTCGACCAGGCAAATTAGCCAGAACATCAGAGAAGGATTCTAAAAGATTAGAGATCTGTCGATGTTGTTGTGAGGTTATATAAGGAGAAATAGATACATCTAGCCAGGATTCTGTAGCACTGAGAGTTGGTAAGGAAAAAGATAAGTGAATATCAGGAAAAGAAGATTCCTCCTCCTGAATTACCGAAAGACTCGAATAATGACAAGAAGTAACTACGTTGTCATCAAGATCATGAAACATAGCCTGCAAATGCTCAGGACGAGTATGAAACTCCTTAAGCATGTTAATATGAAATATTTTCTTGTGACCCTTAACATCTAAAATGTAGTCAACATCAGAAATCCTATCCATCACTTTAAATGGTCCATTCCACGCAATGAGTAACTTATTGTCTTTCCGTGGAAGCAAAACAAAAGCTTTATCGCCCGGAAATAGTTGACGGAGACGTCTATTTTTGTTTTGAAACAAACGTGATTTGTATTTGGCAGCCTCTGACGAAGCTGTCACCAACTGACAAGAATCAAAAATTTTCTTACGCAAATTGATTACATACTCATATGATGACTGTGTTTCCTGAATCATCTCAGCGTCTACAAGATCTTTAATTAGACTCATGGGACCCCTTGGTGGAGCACCAAAAAACGAGCTCAAAGGGAGAGAACCCGGTCGGTTCGTGTGGCACTTCTCGGTATGCGAACAGAACAGCCGGAAGAACCCGGTCCCAATCTTGAGGATACTTAATCGTAACCTTGTGCAACAGTTGTTTGAGAGTTCTGTTGAGCCTCTCCACGGAACCATTGCTCATGGGGTGATATATGCTACTTAGACTTCTATCTATATTAAGAGTCTTCATAATCGATGTCATGGTGTCAGAGACAAATTGAGACCCATGATCTGAAAGAAGTTTCATAGGAAAACCTATTCTCAAAAAGATCAGAAGAAGTGCATCTGCTACGTCAGATGTAGTAGTATTTTTAAGAGGGATGGCTTCCGGCCATCGAGTGCACAAATCAATGCACGTGAGGACAAACCTGTGACCTCTGGCAGAAGGTATTAAAAGACCAATAATGTCTATGGCCATCTTGTCAAAAGGACGGACCGAGATGTCACATGCCTGGATTGGAGCAGTATGAAACGCTCCTCCAGACTTGACTTCCTGGCAGGTACTGCAAGAGCGTACGTATAAAGATACGTCTCGGGAAACCCCAGGCCAAAAGAATGACAGAGCACTCTAAAACGAGTACGAGAGTAACCAATATGACCCGCGCAGTGTGAGTCATGTGCGTGTCTTAAGATATACGGTCTCAAAGCAAGAGGAACCATAACCTGCTGTTTGACATTAGAATGATCCATAGAATTTCTAAGTAAAATGTCATTATTAATAGTAAACCAATGTTTACGACTGGCATTTTAATCACTACAATCATTATTTTTGACCAAGGCAAAAGTTTTTATTAATGAGTTGTCTTCTCTTTGTTTTGTGGCGAATGACAATCTATCTATCACTGGCTGGACTTCAGTGTCAGTCTGAGTAACTGTGTCAGGCTCTGAATTATATTCATTCTCCAAAGCTTGAGCCTGTGCTCGTGTCGTAACTGCATTGGCAATCAATAATTTTTTTCTTTCCAAATCCTCAATTTCCTCTGGTGTGCAGTCTTTACTCCCATGAATACGACCAACTGTGATGTCAGCTACTGGATTCTGCAACAAACATACCTTAACTTTACCTGAAAAGAAAGGTGTGTGTATATTGATAATAGCAGTGGGATAGTACTCAATGGTTCCTCCGAAAGTAATGCACTTTACACTGTTACCAGTAGATCAACTTGGGTGGACGAGCGACTGTCTAATGCCGATGGTCGTAGACCCTTAATCCCTTAAAACTGATACCATAGTACCATTGACCAAACCTTTGTTAAATATCAAAGTCCCTGTACCATCATTAGCGGAGAGACTAACAGCTGGGAGAGGATGTCCACACTCAAAACTGTAGTGCTGTCTTTCTGAAAAATAGTTAGGCATTCTGGGCAACTATTTGCCACGTATAAGTCAAATGAACAACATGCAGACGAATGTACTTGATTATTAGCATCTTGATTACCCAAGGGTACACTGCTAGTCAGTGCCGCCCCTGCATTATGTTCGAACCTCTGTGGTCCACGTGAATGAGAGCGTTGTCTTTGGCGATCAGCAGAATTATTCTGATGTCTGCTACTTTGACTATCATTCCTGTTTTTATAATATTGGTTTGTATTACCCCAAGTATTATTGTTATGAGGAACAAAACTACCTTGTTTCATTCAGTTTGAGCCTTGTTGGAAATTGCTATTGTTTTTATATTGAGGTGACTGGTGTCTAAACTGCTGTCGACCTCTACTGAAATTATCTTGCTTGTGGAAATTATTATTTCTATAATAATTATTGTCATTACTTCTTTTATGCACAAAATTTATGTTTAGACTTTGAGATCTTGCTCTATGGTTATTATTATACATTGCAACCGAAGCAACTGGTAAAGCTTCTTTTACTTGAGTGTTTGCAATGCATGATCCGGGATGTGCAGTGCAGAATTGGACTGCTATTTCCTCTAGAGCAGTTAAATTTGGTGGTTTACGTTCCTGTAAAAACGACCAAAATGGTTTGCTGACTGAGGATAACACTTTATCCCTCAGCATTAAATCTACAAGCTTATCATAGGATTTCTCAATGCCAGAAAGTTCAATCCATCTATTAAAAGTAATCCTTATTGTAGCAATAAATTCAGAAAAATCTTTGCTTGAATCTGGGATTATAGTTCTAAATTTGACTCTATAACCTTCTTCGTTGAGTTGGAAACGTTTCAACAGTACTACCTTAGCAGCATCATAATTATTTCTGACTGACTCATCCATTGTACTGATGGCATCATTGGATCCCCACTCAAAAATTGAAGTAATTTGCTAACCCATAAAGGTTTATCTAACTTATGTGACATGCATACCCCTCGTACCTAGCCAGGTAGCATGCTATATCGTCGAACAATGGGTTGAATACAGATAATTTAAACCATTCATTACTCTTATTATTACCAGAAGCAGTATTTGAATTCCTAGTATTACCATTATTTGCTAATTGAGCTTTTGGAAAATTCTTTTCCAATGAAAGTTTACTAGCGCAATGCAATGCAACTATTGCAGTCATTTAATATTTTTTTAAAATATTTATGTAATTAATATTAACAACATATTATGAATGGTTAGTAAAGAAAATAGAACAGAATTAGTAAACAAAAGAATATTACAAACAAGATCACACCACAAATCGAATTACAAACAGCAAAATGTTTCTAGGAACTGAATAAAATTTTACAAAATGACAAAAATCACGAAAACGGAAACAATGTCGGACTACCGCACAAAAATCTAAAATTAGACATTAAAAACAGACCCAAAAGCTGACATTTTTTTTTTTTAAACGAAACGATAGTTAGGTTAGACTTACAAATTCACGAACAAATGACAAAACTAAGCAAAAATGAAACCAAGTACAATGAAAATACAATGCATAGATACAAAACTTTACAACTAAACAGATAATGTTGAATAAATTCTGGAGCAAACAGTATGCCACCAAATTACTCAGTGGATCTTTTGCTAGCAGAAAATATTCAAACAAATGTCCCTACAGAACGATTTTGAATCTTCCGACCATCCGAAGACGCATGGGTCAATTCAAAATTCCCTGCCAACCACCCACGAAAATAAACAATAACTAGACATATAGAATACATAAAACTTGCATGAATGGATATATAAAAGCGAGAAGGTTTGCCTAGAGAAAAAGTCTGGCTAATAGAAAAAATTTGAGCCCAAAATTGGTACTTAGCTCATAGCCGAAAAACATTCCTCGCAGATACTCGTGTGCTCCGTAGGCAACATCATGACTAGACAGGTGACGACTCATCTTTCATGCCTCGTATGAGTACGTTATTTGATCTAAAACAGCCCCTGGAAGCTTGCATATGGTTGTTCATTGATAGATGTTTTCAACCGACCGGATATTTTGGATGAAAATCGTTAGGGCGTTGTCATGACAGCAATGACGCATACGTAGTTCGTCGAATCTGACGTAATTTTTTTTTTCATCGATAGGAGCAGTTTTTATGAAACAATTCTTTCCCAGTTTTTTCCATCTTATTACATTGTTGGAATTTTCTGGACTGTATCGTTTCCAATCACACAGGCCACCACGTTGTTGCGTGTCTTCGGGGTTTGAGAATAGTGGTAGAACAATCGTGTTAAGTTGTTACTGAATGTTGTGGGTGTCCTACAACAATGCGTCAAATGGAATAAAGTTCACGACGCTCTTCATGGCTGGGTCCACAAACATTTACATTTTTATTGACGAACATCATCATCGTACATAGCATTAATTCAATAATTCAATTAGGCAGTCTCCTACAGTCAAAAGGTATATCGTCGCATGACAGCCTATATACTAGCAAAGTCGACAAGGCGAAGCAGTGAAGTAGCGAAAACTGTCAGCTGGCGATTAAATATTTTCAACATAATACTCCCTGTATTTCCCTCTCCATAAGGAATTTTCTCATCCATACATGATGCTTAGATACTGCATCAGAATAATATTGTGGCGACCCTTCATTAATTCTAAGCCACATAGGAAGACTGCATAATTCAATAATGTTGGGAGCAATAATAATACACGTCCCACTTGGACAAATGTATACGAAGAAAGGTCAAGAAGGACCGTTGCCTGCCTATAGCAGCGCCTTACTACGTCACCCTATTATAGTGACGTCTACACATAATTGCGTTCACTAATTGCACTTTATATTGTACAATATATCACGTTGATTTAAAATAAACATGTAAGCGCATACATTTCGACTGATACGAAATCTAAACGAGGGCCAATATGTCATATACATAAATATACCTTAACACACACCCTAGCCTTATCAGCGATTAAACAAATACGCTGGGGCTATTTTAGTGTTAATCTTTCACGGCCAAGGTGTGGTACACGAGAATTAACCAACATGACCGCCGTTTCAATATAGCATCACCTGCCTACTATTTCAACAGGGATGGGCAGGTAGACAGACAAGACGAATTATTTCTAAAAAGATTGTAAGAGTGAAAGTACAAAATATCTGCTACATAGCAGAGAAAGAAAAAAGTGCTGACCATGGAAAAGCACGCAATTAGTCAGTACAACAATTTAAAATGAGTACCGTCGGAGTGAAGGAGAGATCGAGAAGGGGTTGCCCCAAATCCATCTCATGACAGGGACAGGAAGCATAGGCAATGTGAAGAAGAAGAAGAATGTTATTTCTAAACCATTTTTCATTGCTGAACCCGTCTTTCGGTTGTGTAACTCTATAGATAATTCTAGAACATTATTTCTAATTTAGTCCTGTTATTTCTAGAACATTGTTCATTGGCTGATCATGTTATTTCTAAAGTATATTTCGCTATCGAGTTTCGTCTGTCACAAATATATTATTTTTCATTTTAGCTTTGTCACATTATAAATAATATTCATAATTTAATCCTGTCTGTGACTAATAGAACATTGGTTATTCATAGCTGTCATAGCTTAGTCATATCTGTCACTCTGGGAATATTATTCATAGTAATGTTCTGTCACGACGAGAATAGTATTTACTCATAATCTGTCCCTATTGGTCACTTCTAAAATATTATTCATTGTTTAGTTTTGTCACTGCTAGAAAAGTATTCATAGTTTAGTTTTGTCACTACTGGAACATTATTCATTGTTTAGATTTGCCACTACTAGAATATTATTCATAGTTTAGTTTTGTCACCACTAGAATATTATTCATAGTTTAGTTTTGTCACTACTGGAATATATTTAAAGCTTAGTTTTGTCACTACTAGAATATTATTCATAGTTTAGTTTTGTCACTGCTAGAATATTATTCATTGATTAGTTTAGTGTCTAATGGAATATTATTCATAGTTTAGTTTTGTCTTTACTAGAATATTATTCATAGTTTAGTTTAGCGTCTACTGGAATATTATTCATAGTTTAGTTTTGTCACTACTGGAACATTATTCATTGTTTAGATTTGCCACTACTAGAATATTATTCATAGTTTAGTTTTGTCACCACTAGAATATTATTCATAGTTTAGTTTTGTCACTACTGGAATATATTTAAAGCTTAGTTTTGTCACCACTAGAATATTATTCATAGTTTAGTTTTGTCACTGCTAGAATATTATTCATTGATTAGTTTAGCGTCTACTGGAATATTATTCATAGTTTAGTTTTGTCACTACTAGAATATTATTCATAGTTTAGTTTAGTGTCTACTAGAATATTATTCATAGTTTATTTTTGTCACTACTGGATTATTATTCATATTTTAGTTTTGTAACTACTAAAATATTATTCATAGTTTAGTTTTGTCACTACTGGAGTATTATTCATAGTTTAGTTTTGCCACTGCTAGAATCATGTCAAACTCCATAATTCTCGCCGTTTGTACATCGGTCACATCTAAGGGATGCAACTGTGGTTGAAAGCTAGACATTAATTGTATGGTTTCCCTTATATGTAATCTCCCGAAAATATTAAGGGGCTGAACTACAGTGAAAACTAACTTTTGTTCTAATAACATTTTCAAACTTTTTATGTGCTAAATAGACACAGTGTATGTCCATGTACCAAATTCTACAGTTTATTTTGTTAAAAAACATGTGGTTACCATGGTAACCAAAAAAAACATCCGCCATTTTGGATTTTCACAAATTTTCGAGAGCTAAAAACTCATGTTTCCCATTGACCAAACTTTATCAAATTGCACACACATGTTGTGACTGACAATTAAAACAATTTGTCATAGGCTTTTTTTGATAAGTTTAAAATTCTATTTTTAATGATTTTTTTTTAAAAATACACTATATTTGTATGAAAAACAATGAAAAAAAAATATTTTAAAAAATATATCAAAGCAAATTACCAAAATTTCAAAAAAAGCCCTTGTCAATTTAAAGGTATATATGTGTCCTACATGCATGCCAAATTTCAGATTGTTCTATTAGATAGTTTGTAAAAAATAACATTTTTTGTTAATAAAATGTTAGTTTTGAGAAAAATGCATTTTAGTCACCGAGTGACTTGTCTTGTCCAAAATACTCCATTCTGGGGGGCTAAATGTGTTTAAAATTGTCCAGCACTATATGCTGCACCTCCTTCAGCTTTCAAAAATGCAGATGTGTTACTTTAAAGATATAGATGTGTACTACTCATGATTATTTTGATAAGTTTAAAATTCTATTTTTAATGATTT
Source organism: Oreohelix idahoensis (assembly GCA_024509875.1). NCBI lineage: Eukaryota > Metazoa > Mollusca > Gastropoda > Stylommatophora > Oreohelicidae > Oreohelix > Oreohelix idahoensis. The sequence continues at coordinate 56,664 of JAMPIV010000249.1, read as the reverse complement.
AAAAAAAAAAAAAACTATATTTGTGTGAAAAAATTTAAAATTTTTTTTTTTTAATTTATAAAAGAAAATTACCAAAATATCAAAAATGCAGATGTGTTACTTTAAAGATATAGATGTGTACTATATGCATGCCAAATTTGAGACTCCTCTGTTAGATAGTTTTAGAGAGAAATCGTGCATTTTTGGCACAAATTTGAAAATCAAAGCATGGGGGTAGTGCCGACAATATGCTTTTTGATACATCAAATGCATTTTTTATGTTATAAAACCTTGCTCAATCGATTCCTCGATGATTATTTAATAAAATAAGTTCAAAAGTAAAAAATCGATATTTTGTACGTAAAATCCAGTTTTCATTGTGATATATGAATAAAATGTAAGTTTTTGATTGTAGAACCCAGTTTCATTCAGGAAACGGATTTACCTCAACATTTTGTTAAAAATAACCTTAAAATGTAAGTTTTTCATTGTTTCTTCAAGACAAAATTTTAATTTAAAGTATTGCAGACTTATTGTTGCAGCTACTCGCTGGAAATGAAACGGTTTATTGGAACACAGAAGCAATGATTTCCGATGATCCCAACGACGCAGTTGAGTTCCGAACCGAGTTCCTTAACGAGCAGTGCCCAACAGGAATGCCACCACATTTGCTGAAATTAAAGGTTGCTGCATGTATCATGCTATTGCGAAATCTGAACGCAAAAAACGGACTATTGAATGGCACGCGTTTGGTCATAAAAGTCTTGCATCGGAATTCCATTGATGCAGAAATTATCACTGGCAGTAATAAGGGAGACCGAGTGTTAATTCGTCGCATTGACTTAGAACCGAGCGAGCGCAGTTTGCCATTTAGGATGCGACGTCGTCAATTCCCATTGATTTTAGCATTTGCAATTATGATCAATAAGACGCAAAGACAATCTTTTGATCACGTAGGAGTCTTCCTTCCTGAACCTGTTTTCGGACATGGTCAGCTCTATGTCGCCTTCACCCGAGGAACAAATCATGAAAACTTGAAAGTTTTTGTTACACTTTTTATCAGGGACCATTCTTTTAAACAAATCCACGCAATTTCACAAAAAATGTTGTCATCAAATAACTTTTATATTGAATTAAAAATATTTTTAAAATACGTTACAGTTTTTGATTTACCTCCGTCATTATTGACGGGTTATTGCTAGTATTATTCATAGTTTAGGTTTGTCACTACTAGAATATTACTCAAAGTTTAGTTTTGTCACTATTACAATATTACTCATATTTTCGTTTTGTCACTACTAGAATATTACTCATATTTTAGTTTTGTCACTACTAGAATATTATTCATAGATTAGTTTTGTTACTACTAGAATATTATTCATAGTTTAGTTTTGTCACCACTAGAATATTATTCATAGTTTAGTTTTGTCACCACTAGAATATTATTCATAGTTTAGTTTTGTCACTACTAGAATATTATTCATAGTTTAGTGTTGTCACTACTAGAATATTATTCATACTTTAGTTTTGTCACTACTAGAATATTATTCATAGTTTAGTTTTGTCACTGCTAGAATATTATTCAAAGTTTAGTTTTGTCACCACTGGTATGATATTCATAGTTTAGTTTTGTCACTACAAGAATATTATTCATAGTTTAGTTTTGTCACTACTGGAATATTATTCATATTTTAGTTTTGTCACTACTAGAATATTCATAGTTTAGTTTTGTCACTAGAATATTATTCACAGTTTAGTTTTGTCACTACTATTACTAGAATACTATATATTAAACGTTTAGTCCTGTCTGCCAGTCATTACTAGAATACTATATATTAAACGTTTAGTCCTGTCTACCAGTCATTACTAGAATACTATATATTAAACGTTTAGTCCTGTCTGCCAGTCATTACTAGAATACTATATATTAAACGTTTAGTCCTGTCTGCCAGTCACTACTAGAATACTATATATTAAACGTTTAGTCCTGTCTGCCAGTCATTACTAGAATACTATATATTAAACGTTTAGTCCTGTCTGCCAGTTATTACTAGAATACTATATATTAAACGTTTAGTCCTTTCTGCCAGTCACTACTAGAATACTATTTATTAAACGTTTAGTCCTATCTACCACTACCAGTCCTTTCAGCTATTATTCTATCTCTACCTTCTCCTCCAGTCAAATGCAGTAACCCGCAACAGAAAGAGCTTGCAAGTCGAAACGACACGAAATCAGTGTAATAGTGGTGCGATACAACGTTTGTAAACTAAAATAAAAAAGATGGAGGAGGTATGAGGTCGAACAAATCAATGATTATCAGTCGATGCGGAAGCTGCGAGGCAAATTAAGTCAGAGCATTATCTCCCTTTCCTGTTTGAAGAGGCGGAGAGCTGAAAAAGCGTAATAGCTCCACGATACATTAAAACAATTAACTCGCGGATCAATACGCGGAATAAAACAAGCAGTTTAACCTTCCCCGACAGGCAAACGGTTACAACCACAAAAGTGAGCAAAAATTTAGTTGAATGAGTATTGTTATATAGTGTGACACGGCGAGTGAGTCTACCCTAGTTACTTAGTGTGTCTTAGCCACGTCGCAGAAACTAATTGTCGTTTTGTTTCGCTATTTCTGGTCAGGGTCTCTTAAGTTTCTTCTTTCAAAACAAATTCAAAGCTATTAAAATACCCACTTAAGGAAAAAAAATTGACATTAACTGTTTCGCGTAAATCCAGACTGCGTGCTGACTGGATGTCAGAACACTTCAAACGCGGCACTAATTTGCTTATAATTGTTTATTCTCAGTTATTTGATTTATTTTAATACAACAAAGCTTCTTTTTTCTTTACAGTGAGCATACACAGTAATTGAAGTCACGCTTTCATTGTACTCATCATCTCCCCGACTATCTTCTGCAATTTCTACGTCCTTAATTTTATCTTTGGTCGGAGGCGCAAATCTAATCTCTTATTATGAACACTTACTATATTTCAATGATTATTTTTCTCGTTATTTGTACTTATTTCGAAATTCTGCTGCTTGGTTTTTATTGCATTTTTTTAATGTGTCTCACGTTTGTTCTTGTATATTTTTTTTCTTCTGGAAACATACCGCGACAAAATTGCATTCTTGCATTCTGAAACTAACATAACACAATCTTCCTCCATTGTTATAGTGACCATGGTTAGATAATGAATAATAAAGCATAATTTTGCTGTAGCATAAGAGAAAAATAAGTGTAAGGAAAAAACATCGAAACGTAAAGGATAATGGATGTCCGAGATAATATTAAAGGGTTGTTTACCTGCAAAATGTCAAACGCAGTAGAGTCATTGCATGATATTCCATCATTTCTAGAAAAATCGCGGATGCTATCGGAGACCAATCAAATGCAAGATTAAGCGTGCATGATCTGATAGACGCGGGGAACGTTACTACATGGTATCGCATCAGGTAGAGGAGGGATGATGTAGCGTATTCATTTCGCCCAACATCTCTCCATAGCCAGAACAATAGGACATTCCTTATTCCTACCACCGCCTTTAGAAGCGGGTAACAACTGCCCCAACCTCCTTGACTAAGAGTAACTTGTGGGAAAGTTGTCTGGAGTAAATCGTAGGGTAATGGATCTCATGAGATGTACGTTGACCAAACTGAATCCAGGCAGCCATCGGAATTCCTGAGAATTCGGAGACCGTGATATCTGACCAATCTTCGAAAGTCTAGATGTAGAACAGCCCTGCCGACGAGCGAGGTTACCTCACAATCATATGGTCTTGTAACAATAATTGACCAGCACCCTGGAATCTAGGCGTCAAGATGACTCAAAACCTATGATAGGTCGCTTGACCTAGAACATGTTATCTAAAACTGCCGGTTCCATGAGAGGAGCACGGTGGTAGCGTGGCCTTCTCCAACCCAGTTAAAGGAAAAACGTTATTGTCACAAGAGAAGCTTGAGACGTACTTCCAGCTGTATATGAGAGATAGGTGTGGTTATTTGAGAGTGAAGACGGAGATCACTTGACACAGGAGCATTGTAAAAAGTATAAATACCGAAGGATGATAGGAAACTCTACACAGAGCGATACAACAGGAGGCAATCTGATCATCAGAAACGATCCCCTGTCGATCAAATGTTTAGGCTCCTTAATCTCCTTTACATTTTACGGGACTCCCAAGTGTCAGCCTCCTGTTGTCATGACTCCCAAGTGTCAGCCTCCTGTTGTCATATGCAGATAATTTAACCCATTCCCCACCTTGGTTGTAGCTTTCAACTTCAGTCCTGTTTTTTTTTGCCAGTTGAAGGCGAATGTGAAAAATAACCCGTACGTTGAAAATAAATTACCGTCCTGAATTCCACAACCCGTTGCAGTTGTTCCACAGCCAGCACGATGCCCTTTCCGCAGTTTCACCAAGTCTCTTAAGTGCCCTTGATCTTGATTGTCCTTTCAAACCCAACAGTTTCAGTAGATCATACACCGAGGCAGCAACTAGACCTCTTGCACCTACCTCAACAGCCATGACCCTTGCGGTGAACCCATCGTGTCTCAAGTCTGTGGCCAGATCATTATACTTGGCCACTTTGAACGAGTGTTTCTCATCCAATCTGGATTCAAACGGCACGGCCAGCTCAATCATTATAATCTGGTGCGATGATGAGGAATGCAGTACTATATCTGTCCGTCTTCGAGATCTTCTGATACTTTCTGGATACGTCCCTCGCCCAGGTAGATCCACTGCCATCTCCAAGTCATTTGCAGAAGTAAACAAATGTTGTAAATCGCAGCCCTGGCCATGGCGATCAGAAACCTTCACCACGTTTAGTTGAGAAGTCTAAAGGTGACGTGCAAGACCTGCAGTTGAGTTCGTAAGTCTCATCGTGGGTTAGATACTTCTGACTGATAAATGACAATTCACTACCTTTCAAATACTTCATTTCCTATTATTGTTGTTATTATTTCAACTCATGCACGACAATGGTAGATACTCACTATTCCCTGTCACGTGTTATAAGGATGTGTGTGTGTGTGTGTATATATATATATATATATATATATATATATATATATATATATATATATATATATATATATATAATTTTCATTTTCGACGTCTAAGGAAGCATGGAGCCACGACTTCAACTGGGCCCCTTATAGCATTTACTTGACCTCGCAGTTTCTGAAACTATTAGTTTTACATGATAAGGTTGCCAGCCTCACGAACAACTTAATGTTAGTTGAAATATTTTCATATTGTTTGGGGTTAAGGAAACCTTCAATGATCTAATGTATGTCCGACACGTCGGTTTGAATAATATTTAATTGTGGCGCGATTTAGATTGTTATATTTATTAACTACGGTGCTGATGCCGAAATAGTTTATTTTAGTATGGTGAGTGCTGCAATTTATTAATATGTTACAGCGTACTAGAATAAAAGTCCTGTGCTTTTTCAGTAATGTTAGACTGATAATGTGGTGTAAGTATTAGTAAGATCGGCTATAGCTAATTGGTGTTAGCTTTCTTAGTTTCATAGTCCTTTATACAGTGTAAAATCTCTATTGGTTATCTGTACTGCTTTAAATAGCTTTGCTAAGCTATTATTTCTATAATATTTAGTATTATAATGTAAGATTACCATAGAATGTACAACCACGCAGCTTAGCTGGGTTGTTAGCGTGGCTGTATGCTGTCCTCGCAAGATGGCAGCCACGTGTTATAGGCCTAGTGATGTATTTAGTTCTAGTCATTAATATGCCTTGTAAATATGATACCCCTACTTTTGGTACGGGGGGCACATTTGAGTCATAAACGTTCCTGTTTACTCCTTGCGGAGCAGGGCGACACCAGTGCGGTTGAATCCAACAGAAGCCTGCACGAAGCATTTATATGCTATGGCAGTGGTTTGTTTCTGTAACAATGTGTTTTATATGATGAGTTCCCAATCTCATCAGTCGGCCTATACGACTGGCTTCAGAGTGCAGGAACGGATATTGAGATGGATCAGTTGCGTCGTGGTGGTTTATGCTCATTAATGAGAGTATTCGTTGTACATATCGTTTAATATTATTTTATGCATATTTCATTATTATTTAGTTATTGTTATGTGTCGGATAATTTATGAGAGCACGTGGGTCCACTTGGGAACCAATTATGTCTCTTCTCGCTCCTTATGGAGCATATGGCCACCAGTGTGGCTGACCTCCGCATGGAGACCGCACGAAGCATTCAGATGCTCTTGCAGTAGTGGTTCCGGTAGCAATCTGTGTTACATGGTGAGATTGCCAGCCTCACGCACAACACTATACTAGTCTGATTAGACGACATGCATGGGCTGAGTGTGTGTGCATGATAGTTGCATGTTCCAGGTAGCGTGGAAGAAGGACAGTTGACAGGTGAGAGCATGGTGTTTCTCATTATTTAACTATTATGATTTTAACTAGTCGGTGCTTTGTTTGCGTTTCAGATTAGCAATGGAGCACTGGCTGGGTGTTTTGTTTGTTTGCTTACTGGTTTAATGTTTGTTCGTTATTTTGCTTTGTGGGTTAGGGTCACCGACAGGGTTGTATGAATAAATGCAGCCCTGCCTTAGAATCAGAGTTTTATTGTTGATCGGGTCGGTTGCGAGTGTGCAAGAAAGTGATCACATATCACAACAGTATCATCATAATCTCGCCCACCCTATCACAATATGTATCAAGTTTGCTTGATCAAAATTAGTACTGTACATAGTACGTGCACCTGCCGTAAAAATACATCGTAAACTTTGGGACATATAGTTCAACAGCGGATACATATATAATGGTTACTGTCTTTTTTTTAAACAATAACTTCAAAAGATTGCAACAGTTTGCGTGGTGTATGGTAATTTCAGATTCTGCGCATAATACAAAGGGGATGTGATATTAACACCTTTTAATTTATTTCATTTCACGAACTATCATGGAAGTCATATGCTGTTATACTGTCCGTGTTTCTATGTGCATACATATCTAAAGAGCGTCCGATTGACAGTGTGGTTAGAGCGCTGGTCTATCGTGGCATAGGTACCGGGTTCAATTCACGGTGTCGACACGCTCCAGTCTACCCAGTGTAAATGGGTACATAACTTTGCTCGAGTTATGGAAGGAAAAGGCAGCGAGGAAGGGAACTAGTCACCCCACCTCTCGAGGCTGGACCTAGTATAGTAAAGTCTCTAACACTTCACTTCCCTATGGTAGTATCTGCTATGGGACATCCTTTATCTTTTACATTTCTAAAACATACGTATTGAGTTTAACATATGTATTGAGTTTAACATATGTATTGAGTTTAACATATGTATTGAGTTTAACATACGTATTGAGTTTAACATACGTATTGAGTTTAACATATGTATTGAGACGTATTGCTATTTACACTTTTATAAGAAACAGTCTGAACGCACTTAGGCCCAATGTGAATCTGGTCATTGTGTTAGGAATACATTAATTATTTTTATGTGGCGCGTCAACCGGGTTGTGAATGGCTGAAGAACTTCTAGATACAAGAGTTAGATGTGAATACTGAATAAAACGCCGTGGACAAAAACAGATATATTGGGCAGATAGGGCTCATGATCCTTGGTTGGTAGCATATCTAGGAGAAGGTGAAACTCTACCGCTGCCTTGCAGGAATCTCTGTTTACGGGAAAGGCTTCGGGAGTAAACCCTGAGGATAAATAAGGAGTCCATAAGGCAGCCTAATATTGATTCGACATTATTCTTGTAACTAATTTGACGTGCCTGGTACCAAACTGTATCGGTTACTGCCGTTCCTTTGGACCTACCGGCTACGTGGAGAGGGGGGAACATGCTGCATGGGCAACATATAAATGTGCCCAAGTTCGCACCCTGGAGAGGTCTCTTCTACGGACAACTGGTAGATGGCAACAACAACAAAAAAAAACAGTTGGGCGAACGTAGCTGAGGTTCAAAGATGTGTGCAAGAGAGACATGAAGGCACTGGACATAAATCCAGCAGCCTGGGAGGATTAAGCTACCGATTGCAACAAGTGACGATGCTCCCTATGGCGTCACCTCAGATTGGACGAAAAGAAGCTCTCACAACAAGCAGAACAGAAAAGTTCACGCTAAAAGGAACACCAGGAAAAGAAGAAAAAAAGAGATGAGAGTATCACCTCAGGGTCGCATTCTCACAGTCAGTCATAACTGAAAAGGCTACTGTACTATACTATACATTAATTAAGAGTTCCGTTTTCGCCCCCTTAATGAGCATGGGGGACATAAATACTGTAAGCCATCCATGCAGAAGGCTACATCAAACCCTTTCATGCGTCCTTCCAGTCTTGGTTCCTTTAGCATTTTCTGTTATTTGATGTCTAACCACAGTCGCCTGTTAGCACACACGTTCTCTAAGGGCAGGGAACTTGATGACTTTTCCTTCAAATTGCTGCAACCTTTCATTCTTATTTCCCTTGATGCTCCTTAGGTAGCATGGAGACACGAATGAAGTTGTTTCCCTTACATGAAGATCACTCAAATGATTCACGCGCTCCCATGGTGATGCTTTCTGTATCAATCTATTTTAAATATTGAGGTTGCCAGCCACACTCAGAAAGTTCCACTAGCAGCCTCTTATGGAGCTCCAATACTATTCTTTATCTGTCTAAAGATAATTTGATCATATTTACACAAGCATTATTTGAAGGTTCAAATCTCGCGTTTCGTGTTTATATTTTAACCAAGAAACGAACCGAACATTAAACCCCCCCCCCGCCCCCCCCCCCCCCCCCTCCCCCCCCCCCAAAACAACAGCCAGAGGAGCATGCACAAAGCTCACTTCACGTCACAGATGGTCACGAGTTGGACAGTTATTCTGCTTTGCTTTCCTTAAATGCTAATTACGCTTCATTAACCGCGTCACCAGCTTGCCACCTGTTGCATCAGCAACATAATTGGAAAACCGGTAATAATTATGACAACATTCACCGCTGTTACAGGAGAATTTGCCAAAGCCAACAGCAATAAAAAATGTGGTGGATATATGCAAACACACACAGATATGTTGTATGAGCTCGACGGCCTTACGAAATTAAGTTAGCTCTTTAAATCTGTCATTAATTGTATTGCTTGTGTACTCTCCCGAAAAATAGTAACACTTACCAAAGAAGAATGTAATAAATTTATAGTAATCCCGTATAACACATTGGGATCCTCGAATACTGCTACGTAGTTCATTAATTGTATTGTTTCCCTTATATGTACTCTCCCGAAAATAGTAACACTTACCACAGAAGAATGCGCAAATGACGGTGTATTTACTTTATGAAAGTAACATTAGGTAGACAAACTCGAATGAACCCAATTCACTTGTAAATGAAACATAAGGTAGAAAACACGACCCAACAAAATTCACATAGTAATAGTAACACTAGGTAGCAGTGCTTGAATTGACACAATTTATATATAAATATTAACATTTTATGTGGGAGTACTTGAATGTCCATAATTCCCATAGTAATAGCCAGAACAGGTAGAAAAACACGAATTAACACTATTCTATTTAGTATTATAATAGGAAACAAAAACAATACCACTGGATTATGCGTTTGACGTCACAAGCAAATACAAAACGACAAGTCTGTATCAAATGTATAATTTTACTGTCACAGAGAATTTACAAAACAAACAATAAAATGCTTTGACATGACAGAAAGCAATCTGAAATAATCATTTACGATTTGAGATATTAAAAAAATGTGTAGCTCAGGAGTTAAGGTAATTGTTCATACAAAATATCTTAGGATCTGAATGAGCTAGTCCAGAAGCATTGGTCTTTATGTTGGACTTCAGCTACTAAAATGTAAATATGTTCATAGACTCAGAAAGACAACATATGATAAGTAAAAAATGACAGCTTTACCGTAAACACGTGAGAGTCTTAGTGGCAAGATGGAAAATTATGACTAGAGATATATTATAACGGAAAAAGGATCCCGTTTACATGCCCATTGAGGCATATTGGTAATATGGTGTTAGGCCCATATTTCTTGATCATAGGCACATTAGGGGTGATGTGGTCAGCATCACACCTGCCGCCTTAACCTTTCCAGAGTTGCTCTGGTACCTTTCTTCTTCTTCTTTCGTTCGCTTGAACTATATTGTCTATATCTGCAATGTTGTTTCTTGTATAAACTTCACTGTCTTTTATAGTTCATACAGAGGTCCGTATAGTTTTGTTTCCAGTGTTGTTTCTTGTATAAACTTCACTGTCTTTTGTAGTTCATACAGAGGTCCGTATAGTTTTGCTTCCAGTGTTGTTTCTTGTATAAACGTCCCTGTCTTTTGTAGTTCATACAGAGGTCCGTATAGTTTTGCTTCCAGTGTTGTTTCTTGTATAAACTTCACTGTCTTTTGTAGTTCATACAGAGGTCCGTATAGTTTTGCTTCCAGTGTTGTTTCTCTTGGCCAGTGGGTTTGCCTCAATATATCATATTCGGGGCAATCTTGAAAGTACGTGCTCCGCAGTCTAGGGTGCCTGTCCACATGTACACATGGCTGAATTGACAATCTTGAATTTTGTATACATGTGGCTGCGGAGTCGGTTGTGTCCTGTTCTGGGGCACAGAATGACAATTTGTTCTGATCTGTTCATAGCGCTCTGGTACCCAATTCATAAGGCTGGGTCAACCCCGGAGACGTTTACGGTCTAAAAAATCCCACCTCAACCGGGGATCGAACCATGGACTACTGAGCTAGGAAGACAGTGCACTAACCACAGCGCTACCGCGGCTCCATAGAGATATATTATACAACATGGAAAATGATGTCATTAGTATTGCGAAAAGTACATCTATTATAACAGCTGAGATGGAGTCAATAATAGAGGCACTAGACATTATTTATATCAATCTTCCTGTCGTGAGAAATTCTAATCCACATATATAAATTAAAAAGTAAATGTAAAGCCTAACAAATAACTTCAATAAAAGGAAAGAAGAATGGTAAAGAACAGTGCTGTCACAATGACTGTACTCGAAATCCCCCTTGTTTTCTCCTTCGACTGCAAATTGTAACGTTTCACGTTGATAGTAAAAGCCTACTGCTTCAATACCCGCTTTCTACGATAAAACGTGTACTGCCTTTCTAAGAAAAACCTTGAGATACGCAAGCTGACCTATATTTAATATTCCATTCATGTCATTTTATACACTAAGTTACCATAAACGAAAGACAGATGGACTAAAGATAGAAAGAAAGGGAGGGGCTGAAAGCCGGAACGCAGGCAATACTACCACAGTCTCGCGATACACAATTAATGCCACCCCTAACACGCGTGTAAGGCCACAAGCACTAGCTTTTTTCAAATCGACAGTGATAAAAAAAACACTACCCATACGAGAGTTAGGTTTTAAAAAACTTACAAAACGCTTATTAGGAAACATGACATTCTACTGTTTTATGTCTGAAATCCTGACATTAGTATGACAGTACAGCAGACACCATAAAGTTTGGAAGTGAGGAGGGGGCAACAGCACGACTATCCTAGAAGAAAATGCATATTTTGAACGCAGCCACTTAGCTCCTTTAAATTTGTATATTTGGGTTCCTTAGGACTTGCTGACAAATAATATGTTAAGTGTTACGCAAATAGTCTAGGAATTAACAAATTATAGCCAAAAGAAATAGTGAGGGATGTCAGACAACACCAAAATCAGAATCGCTCAGTGGCAGATTTTCACACCACCATTGTACGGGAAATAGGTCCCCATGTTACCTCCTATTTGATTGGCGGAAAGTAAATGTAAGGCTAAACACGATTAGTCGGGCTATAAATATTGATTCTTTGTTGTTAGGGAAACGTGAGTAGGAGTACTTTTTTTCAAACGCTTGTGTAAACATGGCTCGATTGGTTAGACCCGCCAATATAGGCAATTTGAAGCGTTAGTTCAGCACCACATTTTCAAATAAACTTACTAAAGAACCAGTGCGTTGAGCGCCAGTGCATATTTTTCTAAATAAAAGCCTGGGACATCGGCAGATCGAAATTGTGCTATATTCATTGCCAGTCAACGTAACTGTGTATTATTCCATGAATTGTGGTAAGCTTGAAATATTTGATATCTTTTTAATGAAAATTGAATGTAAATTGATAATTTATGTCTGTATATATGTGTGGTTCAGTAGCGACCATGAGGTAAAGCCTATATAGTGCTCCAACTCGAACAGAAGGTGTCGGAGGAAAGTAAAACTACATGGAATTGACAAACAGTACACTGACACCTATCTTATTGACTAGAAAGAAATAATGCTGGAATTGCAGAGGCGTAGTAACAATTAGGGAGGAGTATACTGGTGAAAATTGTTTCAGATGAAGATAGCAGTTGGCCTACCGCTCTGAACTCAGTGTTTGTTATGTATTGTGTTCAGTCTGGAAATTTATTATAAATTAGTTCTGAAATAGGAGGTACAACCTTCTTGTTTCAGGGACCGTGGTCCTAAAGTTATTGAGCAGCACCTGGTCTGAGCTTTGCTGAATCTAGAGGCTGACAGCATACTCCTGGGTCCAGATAGTGACCAGTGAGGTGTCTCCAAAACACAGGGAGGCTATCGAGCAGAGGAGTCTTTTCCTGCCGCCATCACGAAAGATAAGCGTCTGTGGCCAGAGGAGCTCAACATTATGCCCCCCCTCAAAATTTGACTTTATAATAAAACAGAGGGAAAATACAGTGTTTAAATTGATAGGAACTGTGAACTTTTCCCCCTACTATTTCCAAGATAAACAAACACTTGAAGTCATGATGACAAATAACAACATAGCTTGAAAAAACAAAACCAGTATTACCTCATATTACAACTACACAACTGACACACATAGGATAATATTAATAAAATATGTCACTACAGGTTTCATATTGATAAATTCTGTACATATAAATTGTAATTACAATTGATTGTGATTCCTGGTTCACTTTGTAGTTGAATCAGGACATATATATTAGTAAAAGTAATTAATACATATTTATATTTGAAACTTTACCAGTGACTTATTTAAGATAGTCTTATAGAGTGTTAAATGTGTGTGAGTGTCACAGTGCTGTCAAGTGTGGTGGAATAAATTAAATTGTTTATCTGTCTGTTGTTGTTGTGACTTACACTTCATCATATACATACCCTAGACATTTAACGTAGTCATCACAATATTCCAGAATAATTCTGACTGAGGTATAATGTGGTAGCAAGTAAGGTTATCTGTAAAACACTACACCTATTAGATACAGATACCTTCACAGCTGATCTCAGTCAGTACACTAAGTCCCCTATAAATATTTAAAACATCCCACTTTACCACACTTCCCCAGAAACAGACGGTTTTAACAGACTCACTTGTAGCTGCTCAAACATGAAGGAATGTAAGAAAACATAGTAGATATAGCAGAAAATATATTTTTGGTAAATATGGTTGGTCAGTTCTTTTGGCGCTCTCTCTGGCGAAACTCTACACCTCAGGGTACTAGAAGTTTGGTTTGGTTTGCTTTGGTTTTAAGGTCTATCTTCATTGCACACGGACGACTCCATCAGTGCTCCGATCTCCTCCCTTACATCACACAAGAAGGATCTCAGCACAGTGCGCGAAATCCGTAGCACCGGCGAGAACCTCAATGTGTGTATATAGGAATCACACATTCTATAAATATTTGTGTGGTGGGTAGGTTTCTAATTTTTAAATTTTGCCAGGGCAGCGGGCCTTCCAGATAGGCCTACTCTTTACGATTTCCAACTGCCGTGGGATTTTTAACGTGCGCAACTTGCACATAGGACCTCCTATATTTTTCGCCCTTATCCGAGAAGGTTAGGCATCCGATCTCACTACCCAGGAGACCAGGGGAGAGTATGACATCATTAGGACCACCGGTTCTGAAAAAAAAAGAATTCCATAAATTGTATTCCCTCAACTGGGAATCGAACCCGGTACCTTCAGAATTCGTGGCGGACGCCATACATCTTAGCCACTCCGACCCCAACATCTTAGCCACTCCGATCCCAACATCTTAGCCACTCCGACCCCAACATCTTAGCCACTATGATCCCAACATCTTAGCCACTCCGACCCCAAGAAGAGGATCGTAAGTAAGGAAATAATTTGGTTAATCAGTTCTAAAAGCTTCAGTACCTATACATGTTTGCTAAGAAAAATAGAATAATAGAAAAATAACTATGCTGAAAAAATCCAAGATAGGTAAAATATTACAAACCAAATGAATAGGTTTTTTGAGGATGGGTCGACCCCGGAGCAGTTTGCGGTCTAAAAAATCCCACTTCAACTGGGGATCGAACCGTGGACCACCGAGTTAGGAAGCCAGTGCACTAACCACTACGCCACCGCGGCTCCAAAGAATAAAATAAACCAATAATAGAAGAAACATGGACACTAGCTTGAAATGAACATTTATAAAGAAGATACAGCAAATAAGACGTTGAAAGCTCCAACGTGACCATGTCAGGTAACTAGAGGATTTATAAGGAATTCATCAACACGAAGTTGCTCAGATTACAACTGAGAACATGATAGTTTATAACGGCAGAACCTTCTTTGTTCAGAGTGCCTGCAGGACAATGCTACGGAACACTTCCTTCTAAAATATAAAATAGTAGGAACAAGTATTTAAGTACTAGAATATTTACTAGCTTGCCTCACTCCCTTAACTGTACTTTTTCTTCTTCGATCCTTAGCCGCCGACTGTCAAAGCAGTCAGTGGCCATCACGCTTGATTGATGGCGTCATGTAGGACAGCAACAAACTGCTTCCACTTTGTTTGGTCGGCGACGATCCTTCGTACAATACGTGTTAAAAATAGACCTACCTAATAACATAAATTATATAGTAAAATTATATAATGAGAACAAAAATACAAAAAAATGTATTACAAGGAGTACAAGCTTAAATGGTATTTAAATATTTAATAACAGATTTTGAAATCAGTTTATATTTGCTGAAAAATAACTTACGATAAACTTTAAAAAAAAAAACCAAATTAAACTTATATACATTCCATAATCTCAAAAGAATTTCAAATACATATGAAAATAATTTATGTCATCTGAAGTTATGATTTAAAAAAAAGACAATAATAAATAGAAACAACACACGCACATACACACAATGTTTCATTTTATTCACACATTTTGTATTAATTAATTTATTTACTTTGTAGAATGGAAGAATTGAGAAGTACGACAAGATATGCAATGTGAAACTGATGACAAAAAACCAGACAAGTGTCCGAGGAATAAGAGATGAGAAAAAGACGCTGGCGATGGATAGGACCCACAATTGAGGAAATATGTTGATAGCATTACCAGGCAGTCCTTGTTCTAGAGTACCCAGGGTAAGGGATATAAAGGCAGACAGAATAACACACGGAGAAGACAATTAGAGACAGACATGAAAGAACTGAGGCGACATGGAATAACCTTTAGCTAATGGTATGAGACAAGATTCTGTGGTATACGTTTGTTGAAGGCCTATGCCCCTTGTGGAGCTGAGGAATGATGAAAATAATGTTTATAAATGTTAACTAAAGTAGTACAATAAGTAAGAATTTTTTTTTAAGTAAATAAAATGTAATACACAAACGAGTTTTTAATTAACCGGTGTAAAAACTGGAACAAAAAATTAGGAAGGATGTTGCAATGGCAACTCAATACGTTATCAACAATTATAGACACTATATCGCCTAGTTATAACCCATCAGGAGTTAATCACCATATTGTGTATCCATTAATTAGCAACAACTACGTCGTTCTAATCATTAAAGTTTTAGTCGAAAGGTTAAACTGATGAAATTTTTTTTTAATGCGTGCGTATATCTTCGCCGGAAGCAGACATTATAAACAACTTATATATATAAAAAAAGATACACAAACAGAGTGAAATTAGTCACGTGTCCCAGAGGTTGTTTGATTGTCACAGAATTGTTGGAGGGAGAGAAGGATAAACTTTAGCCATAAATACACGTAGTTGTGTAGAGGAATAATTTGACGATAATAGAAGGCATAACAAAACGGTAGGACAGAACATGACTGGAGCAATGAACCCCCTGGTAAATGTACAAAAGACTGGTAAAGGAAAAAGAATTCGGCACGTAAATTCCTAATTTTCATACAACACCAACTAAAAGTAACAAGTTATAATCAGTAAGAATCGGTCCAGCACGGTACAAAAACTACGCACAATAAGAAAATATGTAACACTAAAAGAGAGTCTCCTGATATAACCAACAATTTCATGCATACAAATAATGGTTGAAAGAGGAGGGCTTCGCGGAAACGTAAATTTAAGAAAAAGAACTAGATAGGTACACTACTTAACAACATTACCTAGGTAAGTATACACCACGTCACCACATTAACCAAGTAAGTATACGCAACCTAAGCATATTTATCAGGTAAATATACACCAATTAGCCACGTTACCGTTGTAAGTATGCACCAGTTAATCACATTACAATCTACTTAACCACATTACCCACGTAAATATACACAAATTAGCCACACTAGCCTTATAAGTATAAACCACTTAACCACATTACCGCGGCAAGTATACGCTAATTAACCACATAAGTATACACTACTTAGCCGCACTACGCAGGTAAGTATATATTATTTAACCACATTAGCAAGGTAAGTATACACTATTTAACAACATTACCCGGGTAAATCTATACCACCTAATCACATCACTCTGATAAGTATACACAAATTAGCCATTAAGTATACATTATTTAACCACATTACTCATTAGACGTAACAATTTAACACGTGACGTAGAGATAATGGTTTGACAAGTAAAACACAGTAACAACTTAACACACATCACCTAAAAAAACCTCTCCAAAAGCTGTAGCGCTAAAGTGAATAAGCAGA
The DNA here is from genome assembly GCA_024509875.1 of Oreohelix idahoensis. Lineage (NCBI taxonomy): Eukaryota > Metazoa > Mollusca > Gastropoda > Stylommatophora > Oreohelicidae > Oreohelix > Oreohelix idahoensis. Next base: position 39,777 of record JAMPIV010000249.1, on the reverse strand, counting down.
CGACTGTTTTAATATCAATTATTACAGCATCATCTCCACCCTTCCCAAAGCATTCCGAAGCAGCATTTTCCCAAAAGTTTAGCATTGACAGCCTTCGTCCCCATCCCACCCTCCTTTGTCTATTTTATAATATTTTAGAATACAGTACGTAAAGAACCCGAATCTATTAACCGAAACAAAAAATGTACAAACAAGACAGACAGACAAATATAATAGATAAACTTTATATTTAGACTTTTAAGATTCTTATAACCCTCAGTGAGTGTGTTTATATAATATTTTTGCAAATCTAATCACAACGCGATTGTTTATATATATATATATATATATATATATATATATATATATATATATATATATATATATATATATATATATATATATATATATATATATATATATATATATATATATATATATATATATATATATATATATAATTTTTTTTTTTTTTAATCACAGCAGATAATTTTAATATTTAAAAGTCTGGAAGTAAAATTAGAAACATGGCAAGTTTCTGGTCCCAGCAAGCCTACAGTGTGAGCTCATGTGAATCTGATGTTGTCGTTTTTAAGACCCAGGAGCTGATAAAACAAATCTTAACTGTCAAATATGAAAGTGTACAATGCAGATAAAAAATATGTCTACTGATCAAAACAGGAGAAGGCCTATACGACACACAAAATGCTGACTTATGACCTACCTCATTAACGTGTGTTTATTAAATCACAGGGTAGCCACTTGTTGTCATTGCTGATACTAATAGCGGTTGAAAGCTATTTTGAAATAAGATACACATTTTAAAAAAAACATTCATTCGGAACTTATGATGTCACTTTTAGCGTGTTGGTGATCTTTTTCTCTATGGGATATTGTTACCCCTCATTCCTTGAACTGTCTTCACGCCGCTCCTTAAGGAGACGTATCCCCCTCGCTTGAGAACCATTGTTATAAAGTTATACATTATATTAGTAATCTAAAAATTTCTAATTTAAACAGAAATAATAATGAACCTACATTCGTGATATGCCAAGTCAACAAACACTGAAATTACCTGAGATTTCCGTGAAACACCGGCTAAAGTAAGGTTGTTAGCCACTTCTCTCCACGTACCAGATCTCCGTGGGCAGTCAACGTTATCCAGGTCAGCATCCAGGTCAAATTTTTTTAAAATGTTCAGTAAAAATCCAACTTCTCCAAGTGAACTTTATTAAATCCCAGAACAATTTCTGTTTTCAGTGTAATAAACCATGTTAAATAAACACAGTACTGACCTGATAGTTTCGCATTCGTTTTCAAAACAGGACTAATAGTACACAATTAATAATAAACACTAGTTCCTGGACTTAGATGGCTCACAGCAGCTTCAGCGAAGTCTCGAACCAAAGAGCAACACACACGCACACTTTCAGATAGAGTGTTAATGGTAATAAATTTACACAGCCGTGTTAACAGAACAAAAGATCTTACTGCTGTCTGCTACTTTATTTTTACCCCTGCGGAGACGTGTTCGTCGTCTGCTGCTATGAAACAAATCAAGATAGACAGAGTGATGTGCCCCTCGCTCACGTGCTCCCGGCCAGAGAACGAAATGTCTGGATTCGCGCGCTTGGGGCGGGATTAATAAGATAAAGAGGGGGTAGGGGGCATAATAACATCTACATGATATAGAGAAAGGGCGAGGCTGTGGGTGTAACAAAGTACGGAGGACGAAACAGTTTGGTTCTTGGCGAGGGGAAAAAATAGAACAGGGAAGAAAATAATTATAAGAGGCAACTGAAATAAATGATTATGAGAAAAACTAAGGGGAAAAATAGGTAACAATGTACGTCACAATAGCAGAATGAAAATAAAATGGCCTTACCGATACAAATGTCTATTCGTCAGCAGACATACTTTACAATTATAAATGTCTATTCGTCCGCGGTATACTTTACATATATAATCTCTATTCATCCGTGGACATGCTTCGTCGCTTATTTGCATTGGTATCGAAGGACCACAGACTACTACTTACTAAGTCGTTCCCCGTCTACCGTAAGGTGTAGAGGCTTGGAAGAGAGAGCGCAGACTATCCTATCGGCTGTCTTTCTCCCGGCCTGGTTTGGTCCTTCAAAGATTGTCTAATGTTGTCCTCCCAGCGGACTCTGGGTCGTCCTGGGGTCTGGATCCCTGGCTCTTTGTTTCCCATGCTTGTCGTGGTAGCCGATCTTCTCCCATTCTGCAGACATGGCCAACCCATCTTAGTTGGGACTGTTCTACTTGGGTCTGCAGGGGGTGGGATTTTAGGCCTTGAAATATCGTCTGGTTGCGGAACACGACTCTGCTTGTTACTTCAACCACTTTCCTCAGATAGCTCATTTCTGAGGTTTGGATCTGGCTTTTGTGGGTTGTAGTCATTGCCCATGACTCGCATCCAAATGCCAATACTGGGACATAGGTGGAGAGGTATACAGCCATCTTCGTTTTCTTACCAACTTCTCTTTTGCTGAGGAATCCTCGATTTATGGCCTGAAAAAGTCTCTTAGCTGCTGCTTTTCGGGTGGGCAACTCTTCTTTGATGCCTCCCTTTCGGTCTATAATAGCTCCGAGGTATTTAAAGTGGTCGACCTGCTCCAGCACCTGTTCTCCCAGCTTAATCTGGTGTCTTCTTTCTTCACGTGGTATCAGCATGGATTTTGTTTTAGAGTCGCTTATGACCCTCCCTCTCTTCTCCAGCTCTTCCATCCAGACTTGCAGTTTGGATTAAAGATGTGCCTCTGATTTAGCAATCAGGGCAACATCATCAGCAAATGCCAGCTCCGAAATACAGACCTGTCACATCTTCCAGTACCCCACTGAATACTTTCTTGTTCTCTCCTTACATGCCTTGATGACATCGTACATGAGGAGTATGAAAAGATAAGGTGACAGGATATCACCTTGTCTTACACCAGTGGTGGTCCTGAACTCTTCTGACTTATGGTTTGCTGTCCTTACATAATTTCTGCAAGACTTGTAGAAGCTCTTTATAGCATGAATCAGAGGTGCTGGAATGTTCTTCCTTGCCTAACAGTCCCAAAGTTTTCTCCAGGGGACCCTGCCAAACGCCTGTTCCAGATCTATGAAACAAAGATGGATCTCACTCTTATACTCAAGGGCCTTTTCACTCAGCTGTCTGAGTGTGAAGATTAGGTCTTGTGTACTTCGGTTTGCTCGGAATCCGCACAGGACCTCATCCAATTGTGGCTCAGCTAGGCATCGGAGTCTCTGCTCCAGGATTCTAGAGTTGATTTTACCAGGGACACTGAGAAGGGATATGCCTTCTCTACACTGTCGATTCAACATTGTCACCCTTTTTGAAATTGGTGTTATGAAGGATGTCTCCTTGCTCACCATCCAGAAGTTCTGAGAAATATTCTTTCCATCTTTCCATTACTACCCCTGGTTTTCTTGCGCATCTTCTTCTAGCTTTTCTCCAAATTCTTCCCAGGACTTCTGTTTTGCTGCTATATTTCTTTATTTGTCCCAAGTCAGATTTCCAAGTCATCAGGTTGTTCTTCTGTAGCAATAAGACCCTGATATCTGATCTTAATTTCTGGCTCTCTCATCTTAATGCTCATTTCTCCCGTTCGTTTACTTAGTTTCTTGCGTGATGTTGGGCAGTTCCTAGGCTGAGCAACTCTTTCAGTTGTTCTTTTGATTGTAAGCAGGTAGTGATCACTTTCAATCTCTGGCCCCCTCCAGACTCTAGCATCCCGGACATATTTGAATAAGCTCCTCCTAACTATGGCATTATCGATCACTGACTTCTCATTCTTTGTGGGTTCACATCTAGTGTATGCATGTATGCGCTTATGGGGGAACTTTGTGGTTGTAATGATCAGATTCTGCTCACTTCAGAATCTAAGGGGTCGCTTTCCAGAGTCATTGAGAGTGTCTTCTCCATATCTTCTGATAACTCCATCCCATCTAGCATGGTCATTTCCAACTCTGGCATTGAAATCTCCGAGCATCATAAATTCATCTAGGCAGTTACCCACTGTCCTTTGAAGCAGCTCGAAGAATTTCTCCTTGACTTCTGCTCCCTCATCCTCATTTGGCCCATACACTATGACTAGGTTGACTATGGTTTCTCCGTCTTTTAGTTTTACAACCATAATGCACTCCGAGACAAAGTTCCACCGCTTGATACTATCTTTTTGGTTTCTAGCCACAATGCAACCCACGCCCCCTTTAGCTCTTTCAGATGTGGGTACACCACTGTAGAGCAGCGTGTTGCCATCGAGATCCATGACTCCTTGTACCTTTTTCTTTGTTTCCGTTATAGCCAGGATTTCTAGTTTTGCTTTCCTCATCTCTTCCACCAGCTCTTCTTCTTTCCCATTTATACTTCTTGTGTTCCAAGTTCCATAAGTCGTAGTCCGTTCCAGTTCGTCGCCTTTAGAATCAGTCCGGTTTTCTCTCTTGTAGTTCGCGTAATCATGATTTAAAGCAAATAGGGGATTGGCCTGTTGTGCCTTTGCCTCCTTACGGCCTCCATGCAGACCGCCCTCCTCCTTTTTCAGCCGGGCTTGGGACCGGCCTAGGCGGAGTTAGGGACACATAAAATTAGATGTTTTTCTTTTTTCATTCGGAATTACAACTTTTTTCGCATTCAATTTTTTTTTACATCACCCGAATTGCTACCGCAACCTTCCTTTCCCCCTCCCACCCACAAAAAAAGTTATTTTTTTTTTTTTGCCGCCCTACGTGGCTGTCTAGATCGGCTAAAAGTAAAACCGGACCTTCCATTATATTAAAGTCTGTCTGTCAGTCCGCCTGCCTGTTTGTCTGTCTTTCTATCTATCCATGATATTTTTTTTTTTCGAACCAGCGGCACTCGAGCTTTCCAGCCCTTTTGGCCCAATGACATGTCATTGCGAGGCTGGGGAGCCAGTGGACTTTCCTTCCAATCCAGTCAGGAGCTTCGCTCCTTCCCATCCACAGAGGGTTTATCTGCAGGAGCCGTTCAGGTTATTCAGTCAAATCCCGGTCGATGACACACCTACAAACGACAGCGCCCGGGCTTGAACCCTGAAAACCGGGTCGCTAGCGCAACGTTGTAACCATCACACCAGCGCGGCTCCCGCCATGATATATCTATCTATCTATTCATCTATCTATCGATCTATCCATCCATCCATCTTTCCAACCATCCACCCACCCCAAACCACCCATCCACCCACTCACTCATCCAACTTTTCGTCCGTCCGTCCGTCCGCCCGTCCGTTCACCTATCCATCCATCCATCCGTCCGTCCATCCATCCATCCACCTACCTACTTATATGAATATATCTACCTACCTTACCTTTATCCTGATTCTATTAATTCAGAAACACAAAACCTCATCCATAAATTCATAAACAACAGGCAGAAAAACAACAACATATCATTCACGTATGAACAGATAACGCAGTCTTTCAATTTGCTAACGTTCAAGTTTCGCTTATTTACCAATTAAGAACAAGGTCCATCCGGATCGTAATGACTCCTATTAAAAACGAAATGATCGATACCGCTGTGAACATAATTATAGGTCATTCGATACGTGAAACAAAATAACAGTTCATACGCTAAGAACAGTATTGTCTTTCTTCGATACTTCTAAATGATTAGTCAACGTAAAATGCATTTTTACTTTATATTATTATTCTTGCAGGGGAAAAAGAGAGAAAGGGGAGCAGCAGAGAATAAGCATATTTTATTCATGAATTCTTTGTTTGAACAACAGTTGTTTAGTTTTACTGCTTTTGATATAGCATTACATTGCAAGTCCTTGTTCTAGAAACCTCAGGGTAAGGGAGGTGAGGGAGACCAAAGCGACACACGGACTCGAGAACTGAAGAAGGCATGAAAGGGATACTGAAGATGGGAAAAGAGTTGAAACCCATGGCACAGGATATGCAGGCTTGACATGATTTTTACTTAAGACATATGCTTCTTAGGTAGCTAAAGGTTAATGATAATGATGAGATAATACTGATGAAGACTGTGGTGGTAATGATGATGATGGTGGTGGTGATGATGAAGATGATTAAGATGATGAAGATGATGCTGGAGATGATGATTGATGCGGTAGTCCTATTCATTTGTTCAATTGTATCTGCCCACCGTTTTGCTAGACTCCCCTACGCCAATATTTTGGCTGATAAATATCTTTTAGCGAGTCTACAGCGATGTGATCACAATAGCGCAAAACGTGGCCGCTTATCTTAATCACAGACGTTCAAAAGTCACGTATCACAACGTACGAAGTAAGTTGTCTGACACCCCATTAGGATTACGTGTTTGTTTTCGCTCAGATCAAAAGAATGAGAGAAACAAATGATGTCGGATTAGAAAGGTATGATCTGTTAAAGGTAACTTGTGGTTTAATTTTGCTGGAGTGATCTGCAAAACGTACCTATCCCCACATGTGAAGGTATTGTCTCCCCTGCTTCGCAGTAGTGGTCCAACAGTGGCCAAAACTCAAGAGCATCTATTATAGGCTTCAATGGAGTCTATTGTTACATAAGATTACTCTTGGCAGAAATGTTGATAGAAAAGTAGTAAAGCTTCTATTACAGAACAAAGAACAAAGAAAGAATTTATAGCTCTGTTTAGAGTGTGTGTTTAGTAACTTTGACTGAGACAAACATGTAGTACATTTAAAAGGATTGAATCGACTTTAAATTTGTAACATTACAAATAACAAAATTTAATAATCACTTTAAGTTTTAACAGTTGGAAAATAATTTGAATATTTATGAAAAGAATTTCATCACGTGGATGGGATTTAACTAAATAAAGGAGGTCACTTTTGGCAGCGGAAATTTTCACTTAGCTGCCAATGAAAGATTCTTCTCCTGCTAGGTCAGCTCCTTTCACTCTACTCTCGCCCGTTTCTGGTCACAGTTCAGGCGCCGCACGTTCCCAGAACGTCAAGGAGTAACGGCTAAGCTGATTCCGCGTCTGCCTATAAGACCCTCTTATGATGGCGTCTCGCAAAACGTCAGTCCAATTTTGCCTTCACTTAGTTCCAGAGATAGTACTTTCTGCTGGAACCACCAATAACTGGTAATAGAAATAGAAACGAAACGCTCTTATGAGTATTGCGTTTTCCTACACATAGGTATGTCCGTCCGTTCCCCCCCCCCCCTTTTCTTCTATTTTACCATCCCATGTCAGAATTTATCCTCGATGAGAATTAAATTTAATCCCTCGGGATAAAACTTCCTTTACATTTAAACTGAATAGCTTTAGCTTTACATTACATTTAAATGAAAAGGTTAAACGTACAGAAATAATATGTTTTAAAGTTACATCTCCACTGTTTAAAAAGTGTTCACAATATAAATTCATTTATGTTCCATTTACATTTGCACTTGAGGAAAAGTTTGAAACTTCTATTATTTAGAATGAATATTTTCACATAGATATTTACACTGGTTTAAAGCTTGAAAACTTACAACTATTTTGAAGTGGATATGTTTATAGGGACATTTACACTGCTTTGAAAATGTAAGTACAGTATTATACTTAGAATGTACATCATGTCATTCATCTTTCCCTCCCTGCTCCATAGGGAACCTGGAACTACTTTATGCTTTCAGTTCTCTTTACGAAACTATCAATAAAGCAATCACCAGCCCTTGCAGTGGTGATTCATGAAACATTATTAAATACGCTGAGGTTACCAGCCTAAAATGACTGACATCCAATAACAGTTTTCACACATTAACATTCACATGGTAATATATGCATATATATATATATATATATATATATATATATATATATATATATATATATATATATATATATATAATATATATATATATATATATATATATATATATATATATATTATATATATATATATATATATATATATATATATATATATATATATATAATATATATATATATAATATATATATATATATATATATATATATATATATATATATATATATATATATATATATATATATATATATATATATATATATATGTTAGTTCACATGTTAGTAATAAAACATAAAATGAAAATGCACTACTTATGCCAATCTTGGCTACAGACGTTTTTAACTCAGAGGAATAAAAGAGACGATTCGTTCTCTTACACGAGTCTGTGATGTCTTTAATTTTGCAATAGATTCCCCTCTGACTCCGTGTTTCTTCAGTTTCCTAGTCCCGGTGTTCCTTATTAAAATGTAGAGATTTCTTGTATTTTTTAAGTCTTATCTGATTCTCCAATAAAAGGTCCGGTTAACAAACAGGAATTGTGAAACTAGTCTTCACTCTGGCGAGGTCTGAGGTTGTCTCGGCGAGCTTGAAATTCACAGTGAGATAAAACTGCAAAAATGGTCAGGCTATATTCCCCTTAATGTTGTTATGAGTCTAATCAGAAAGATCCAATCAGTTCAAACAGGTTGGGGTGTGGCAATTTCAAAATATTTCCTACATGGAAAAATTTAGCAAAAGGTCACGTTTCCCATATATGGTAATATGATGTCTTGCATACACCTTCACCAACACTTTTGTAGACTCATATTGTCTAAAATGTAATAAATCCATGATTACTTTTAACCAAGTGACCGGAAGCAATTATATCACTCTTGTCTGCCCACATGTGTTACACAGACAGTAATCTCGTAATTTGTCGTATGAGTGCGCAAACTCCGTGTCTTATCGGTGATTTAAGCCGATAGCGCTGGCCGATGGACGTGTTAATCTGCCGCGCCTATAACCAACAAATATGGGTAGCGCCCAGCAAATGTGATGTATCATATCAGCCACTCCTGCAAACATGATATTTATTTGATATTAAAATCAAATATCTGCTACGTATCAGAGAATAACGAGGAAAGAAAGAAAGAGAAATAGAAAAGTGCGATAATTGACAGCCCATAATAAAAATCAGTACCACAAATGTACCGATACTGCCGGAGAGAACCAAAGATCGATAGAGGTCGTCCATTTCGTCACATCACACATAACGTAATTATTTCCGGTAAGATCTTTTATTCTAATAAACAAAGATGGAAAGCAGAGACTACAATACTGGGGAATATGGGCTGGTCATTTTACGTAATTTTTTCCAGCGATGTCAATAATTAGCAAATCTATCCATCTTTTCAGAAGAACGACCAACCCTAATTTATAACAGATGCGTAGTTAAAATATACTAAATAAAACGACTTACAAGATGATTGGTTTAAAATAAAAAATAAAACTAGCCGAAATTGTGATTGGCTTCAGTTAAAAAAAAAAGCTAAATTAAATATCGTGTGGCGAATTTTTTACTCTGTGACGAAATCATTTGTGAAATTTTAATAACTCTCATTCACTCCAGCAGTATCTCTACATTTCTTCATTTTTCTAACTCATCGTCCTATTATGTGGCATATTTATTGCCCTTGAATTATTTTACTCTGACAACTCCCTAGACTTGTTTACGTTCCGCCAGGTTATTACACCGGTCAGTGGTAACACGTTTATCTCTCTGCGTCACCTGGCAACCTTTTACAGGAGTCGATCTCTATTGACCCAGCCGGTCTTGCACGATTGATAAAAGGAAAAGCCACCCTGGCTAGCTAAAAAAAACCATATTGTTTGTCTAAGCTGCCGGCGATCCTTTTGTTTGACTGCCTGGAGAAGGCACGAAAAACACGGGCGATAATGAGATAATAGCTTTTACGGGGCTTTCCCTGTGAGATTATCACAGATAATCTGTCTGGCGAGTCAATATTGGCAGCAATGCATCTGGGCAGGACATAAGTTCACAGATTTGTTTGTGAGTTGGAGGAAATATTACGTCTTATTATAAAGAGGTCACACGTTTGGAATTTTAAATTTAATATTTTAAAGCACGTGGGGAATATTATAAATTAAACACCCCTACCCATATAGTGAAAAAGAGCTTTCGATCGGATTGAAGTCAGAGCCGGAATACACAATGAACTTCATTGAAAAATTCGTCGGAAGCACAATCTTTGATTTGAACTTTCCCATTGTGAGAAATATAATCTAGAGAAAGCAAAGACACAGATCAGAGACTGCATCGCATCGTCAAATGAGCAAACTCCCAGAAGGATCAGACCTATAATTCCATAATTATAAGTAACAGATCGAGTATTTGGGCAACTTTGGAACTTACAAATAAACCGGCATATTCAAATACAAGACTGGAAAATTTAAGGGACCAGGACTTTAAATATCAAGACTGGAAACTTAGGAATTGGATCACCCGTCATAAGAGAATATTTCCAGACCAAGAGATTCGCAGAACACTCGTCATAAGAGGAATCATAATATTTCCAGACCAAGTGATTCCCCGTAAACCGCCTATGCTGGTCCCAAGCCCGGATGAAAAAGGAGGAGGGCGGCCTGCATGGAGGCCGTAAGGAGGCAGCCCCTCCACCATGCAAATGCACAACAGGCCAACCACCTGTTTGTCTTAAAACCTAATTATGCGAAACGTAAGAGAGAAAACCGGACTGATTCTAAAGGCGACGAACTGGAGCGGACTACGGACTACGACTTATGGAACTTGGAACACAAGAAGTATAAATGGGAAGGAAGAAGAGCTGGTGGAAGAGATGAGGAAAGCAAAACTAGAAATCCTGGCTATAACGGAAACAAAGAAAAAAGGACAAGGAGTCATGGATCTCGATGGCAACACGCTGCTCTACAGTGGTGTACCCACATCTGAAAGAGCTAAAGGGAGCGTGGGTTGCATTGTGGCCAAAAATCAAAAAGATAGTATCAAGTGATGGAACTTTGTCTCGGAGCGCATTATGGTCGTAAAACTAAAAGAAGGAGAAACCATAGTCAACCTGGTCATAGTGTATGGGCCAAATGAGGATGAGAGAGCAGAGGTCAAGGAGGACTTCTTCGAGCTGCTTCAAAGGACAGTGGATGACTGCCTAGATGAAGTTATCATGCTCGGAGATGTTAATGCCAGAGTTGGAAATGACCATGCTAGATGGAGTGAAGTTATCGGAAGATATGGAGAAGATACTCTCAATGTCAATGGAAAACGACTCCTTAGATTCTGCAGTGAGCAGAATCTGATCATTACAAACACAAAGTTCCCCCATAAGCGCATACATGCATACACTAGATGTGAACCAACAAAGAATGAGAAGTCAGTGATCGACTATGCCATTGTTCGGAGGAACTCATTCAAATATGTCCGAGATGCTAGAGTCTGGAGGGAGCCAGAGATTGGAAGTGATCGCTACCTGCTAACAATCAAAAGAACAACTGATAGAGTTGCTCAGCCTAGGAACTGCCCAACATCACGCAAGACACGAAGTAAACGAGCGGGAGAAATGAGCATTAGGACCTACAAGCTGAGTGAGCCAGAAATTAAGACCAGATATCAGGGGCTTATTGCTGCAGCGGTGAGCAACACAGAAGAACGACCTGATGACTTGGAAACCCTCTGGATTAAATTCAAGGATATCATAAAGACAGCTGCTGCAGAAGCATGCGGTGAAGTCCGACTTCGGAACAAGAGAAAGAGGACACCTTGGTGGACAGAGGAAGTCAAAGAGAAAATAAAAGAGAAGAAAATGGCATGGAAACAATACGTAGGAGCTAAAAACACAACAGGACAAATGGAAAAATATAGAGAATATGTGACACTCAGAACAGAAGCAAAGAACAAAGTGCTAGCAACAAAACAGAAGTCCTGGGAAGAATTTGGAGAAAAGCTAGAAAAAGATGCACAAGAAAACCAGAAATTGTTCTATAAGACCCTAAAGAACATGAGGAAGGAAAAACAATGCCCTCTCAAATTTATAAAGGACAAGCAAGGCAAATTGCTTACTGCCCCGAAGGAAGTAATGGAAAGATGGAAAGAATATTTCTCAGAACTCCTTGATGGTGAGCATGGTGAAGCATCAGAAATGATAACCCCTAGCACAGAAGAGAAAACCAATGATGGTGAAGATGACATAAAGATGGAAGAACTGAAGGCAGCACTGGAGAAAATCAAGATGGGCAAAGCAGCAGGGCATGATGGTATAACACCAGAAATGGTTAAGTACATGGGAGCATCAGGCGACCTACTACTCTTAAGAGTTTTACAGGCAGCGTCGTACAACAAGACCATACTAAAGGATTGGGAGATTGCCATCATAACACCAATTTTCAAAAAGGGTGACAATCGACAGTGTGGAAAACATAGAGGCATATCCCTTCTCAGTGTCCCTGGTAAAATCTACTCTAGAATCCTAGAGCAGAGACTCCGACGCCTAGCTGAGCCACAATTGGATGAGGTCCAGTGCGGATTCCGAGCAAACCGAAGTACTCAAGACCTAATCTTCACACCCAGACAGCTGAATGAAAATAAATAATAATAATAAATTCTTTAAGCGCCAAACACGGCGCATAAGGCAGAAACCAGTGCTCTCCAGGTTGTTCGTTGTGACGCCACTCCTCTTAGCTCTTGCACATTATTTAGGCCCAACGTTCTTCCTTCTCTTATTATTGTTCTTCTGAGTGTTTCTTTTGGTCTTCCTTTTTTCCGCTTACCCTCAGGAACCCAAGTGAGCGCCTGTAGTGGTATTCTGTTGTTTTGCATTCGTAGGACATGACCGATATATGACCATCGTCTTTTCCTTATATAGTCGGAGACATATTTCTGCCTAGAGTCTTCTCTTATTTGTCGATTAGTCTTGAATTCTTTCCAACTGATGTTCATGAGTTTTCTAAGACATTTGTTCTCGAATGTATTCAGCTTGTTCTCCAATGATTTTGTTATTTTCCAACTCTCACAGCCGTATGTTAACACTGAGATAACATTTGAATTAAACAGACGAAGCTTGGTATGTATATTCAATGATCGTTATTTCCAAATGTTAGATAATCTATTGAAGGCGCTAGCTGCCAAAGCAATTCTAGTATGGATTTCTCTTGTTGTGTCACCATCCTGAGTCATTTTACTGCCTAAATAATTGAAACTGGGAGCCGCGCTAGCGTAGTGGTTACAACACCGCTCTGGCGACCGGGTGATACAGGATCAAACCCGGGCGACGGCATTTGAGGATTTTTCGTCGACCGGGATTTGGACTGGATTAACTCGAGACCTGGCGAGGACATTTGAAGGAGTGTCGTCGACCAGGGACTGGCGGCTCCTGAGCCGACCCAGCTGCAATGGGTACCTCCGAAATCGGCGAGTATTTGCCTGAATGGCGAGGGACACCTGTCTCTGTACAAGAAATAAAGGGATACTCACGTAAAATCAATGTCAGGTTAGACATAAATAATAACCTGAGATTTCGCCTCGAGTATTAGCGGGCGTACGCAAAAAAAAAAAAAAAAAAAAAAAAAAAAAAAATGAAACTTTCAACTTTCTGTAGTTTTTCCCCGTTCAAGATGATATCAAAGGTCTCGTTAGAAAAGTTCATAGCTTTAGTTTTAGAGGCATTTATTTGGAGACCAATTTTAACCGAGAGATGACACAAATTATTTATTGCTTCTTGGGATTGTCTTGGTGTTGAACTTAAGAATGCTACATCATCTGCGAAATCCAGGTCCCCCAGGAATTTTCCATTTGTCCATTTTATACCCAATTGTTCATTGTGGGTATAGTTTCTCATAACCCAATCAATAGCTATTCCAAAAAGTAGTGGTGACATAATACAGCCTTGTTTCACCCCTGTTTCTACTGTAAACCATTCTGTATTCCCTTTATTTGTTCTAACACAACATCTTGCATTGTCATATAGCGCTTTGATTATATTCACATATTTTGTTGGAAAACCATAGATTGTAAGTATCTTCCACAATGATGGGCGGTGTAGACTATCAAAGGCTTTTTGAAAATCGACGAAGGTGATAATAAGTGGCGATTGCCTTTCCACTGATTCTTCTATAATTGTTCTTAGTGTGAATATTTGATCAATACATGATCGTTTCGGCCTGAAACCCGCTTGTTCTTCTCTGATCTTTTCGTCAGCATGCAATTTAAGTCTTTCTAACATCATGCAACATAATAATTTTCCAGGTACTGATAATAGAGATATACCACGCCAGTTATTACAGTCTGATAGATCACCTTTCTTCGGTAACTTTACAATAATACTGTCTTTCCATTGTTGTGGTGGTTGTTCTTCTCTCCATACTTCATTTATAATATCTAAAATTCTCAAGAGGTTGTTGTCATTAACTGCTTTAATCATTTCCCCTGAAATTTCGTCAACTCCAGCAGCTTTAAAATTTTTTAATCTTTTAAACGGCTTGTTTTTGATCTCGTCCAGCGTGAATTCATCGCAAGTTATTGGCAAGGTGGTTGTGGATGTTTCATTATTAAAATCAGGTGTTACTGTTGGTGGTGGTCTGTTTAGCACCTCCATGAAGTGCTCAGCCCATCTCTTCATTTGTTCTTTTTCTGTTGGTATTGAATTCCCTAATTTACCTTTAACAGGTGTTTCCATAGCATAGGCTGGTGACATAGTTGTTTTGTAATTTGATAAAGGCACCTACTATTACCAGTTCTTGCAGCATTTTCAGCTTCTACGGCCAGTTCATTGATGAAATGTCTTTTATCTCTTTCGAGTTTTTGTCTTCACTTCTTTATTTAACAAGTTATATAGTTAGTTTGCAAGATTCAACTGCATTATGTGTACTTGCCGCTAGTAGTTTAAGTTTTGCTGTTTTCCTTTCTTGTATTTTATCCCAAGTATCTTCTCTCATCCATTTTTTCTTTTTATGTACTAGGTATCCGGTGGTCGCTACAGCTGCTTCTGTCATTGCTGTTCTCAGTTGTTCCCATTTAGTATCGATTGTCTTGGTGGTGATATCGTTGTCAATTTTGCCTAAAGCATCGAAATAGTTGTTCATTTTGACATTATATTCCTTCTTTATATCATTTGATTGCAGTCTGTGTACATCTATTCTTCTATTTTTATTCGGTTGGTATAACTTCTTCAGTTTAATTCTCATTTTAGCTATGCAGAGGTTATGATCGCTTCCGATCTCTGCACCTCTGTATGCTCTTCCGTCTTGAACTGATGAGCGAAATTTCGCGCTTATGCAGAAGTGATCTATCTGGTTCTTAGTTCTGCCATCAGGTGAATTCCATGTTATCTTGTGGATATTCTTATGTGGAAAGATGGTGTCTGCCACAACGAGGTTTGATATTTCACAAAGTTCTAGAAGTCTTTCGCCATTTTGATTCATACAGCCTATGCCATGAGTACCGAGATATCTTTGTACTCCATCGTTGTTGTCACCTACTTTGGCGTTAAAATCACCCATGACTGCTATTATGTCATGCTTGGGTATTGTGTTGATGGTACTTAGAAGTGCTTCATAGAAGTCATCTTTTGTGGTATCAAGAGCGTCGTTAGTTGGTGCATAACATTGTACAATTGAGAGCTTGAAAAATCGTGTCTGAAATCTAGCTAATATTAGCCTCTCATTGATAGGTACCCAGCTGATAAGCGATGCTGCTGCTTTCTGTGTCATTAGGATGGCTACTCCCTCTGTGTGACGATTATCATTACTACCAGAGTATATAATTTGCTTTTTTTCTTCTGAAATATATTTTATGCCCTTCCCCGTCCATCTACACTCGCTGACACCCAATAAGTCCAACTTATAATTATCCATTTCTTTAATTACTTCTTCCAATTTTCCGTCTTGATACATAGTTCTTACATTCCAGTATCCAATTGAGTATAAGAGTGAGATCCATCTTTGTTTCATAGATCTGGAAAAGGTGCTTGACAGGGTCTGTGGTGATTTTTGATGTTATGAAATGTTGTTGTATTTGTTTCTATTGTACTGAATGAGGTCAGCTGTGAAGGTTCCTGATTATAACAAAGTTTGGGTTGAGTATATCAGGACACCTTTCTGCTACCACCTTATGACCTCAATCAGACCTATTCTTGACTAGTATGTCTGATAGCTACGTTTAATGTCTAGGGTTATGCAAGTGTGGTGTGATGGTAATTAATTACACAAACACTCACACAAACACCAATATTAATCTATGTGATCAAATCAACCAACACCGGTTGTTAAAAGTTAGTAATATACAATTTTTTCTATAACTTTATTAGTCCTATACCTAAGATTCTTTTGGTTAGGACTGTCGAATCACATGAGATCAATTTAAATATATACATAAATAATAGGCATACTTAATTAAATAAAAGAGGACAATTTGTCTTTAATAATATATATATATTGTAGTTTTTATGGTATTGTAAAATTTCTAGCTATTTCTAAAGTGTTATGAGCTGGCTGGTTGGGGTGTTAACATCACGCCATGTCTTTGTCACAATGTTTCTTTTCTCTGGATACACTTTACTTCTTGACAGATAGTCTTTATTTATATTTCCTTTCCAAGTTTATGAAGTGGAAAAGTTGATAAATTCTCCTCGTGCCAGCGCTTGTTTACTTAACTGACACTGGAGGATTGAACATAGATGTATGATCTGCCAACAGCCACTGTTGATCTTGTCCCAAAAGAAATAGGGTAGGCCGCGAGTACCTCTATCTCTGCTGGAGTAACTTTTTCACACAGGAATCTGGCACCTGACTAGTGCCAGACAAAAACCCTGTAACATGAAAATTATGTTCTGTCTTAGCACAATACCTAATCCACCAATTTTACAAACAATACTAAATTTAACCTAAAAGACCTGGATCAGATCTCTCTGACCAACTCAGCACATCTCCATAAAATGAGGTAACACTTTGTACAAGTTTTCATATTCCTCTTCCTAATGTCTGCAACGCCTCTGCCATTCTCAATGACCTTTTTTCCATACAATGTGATAGGTGATGTGATTCCTGGTGACAACCTATAAATATTTTACTACTACCTCTCTGGTAGCTTGATAACATGGTGGAGCAACAAATAGGCTTGTATAAGTCTACTAATGACTTCTTTACTTACAGTCGTAATGTTTTCTTCATTACCCAAGTCAAACAACATAATTAATAGTATAAATAATGTTAATACTTTCGGTCTTACCACAATTCAAAGAATACACACACAGGAACGTTGAATTAGCACAACCTCAGATGTACTGCTTGCTGGACTATGGCGCCCTTATACTTTTTATTAATTATATCTATATTCAAGGCACGACACACGTCTCAGCTCTCAAGTGTCCTGCTTCTATGAACAGTCTTCGTGAAAATGGCACCGAGCCTTCAACTTTCCCAGTAATCTAAACTGTTTCGACCAATGAGATCTAACTACTAAGTTTGTCAATTCAAATTTTTAAATCTAAGGTCCAATTTCGGTCCAATGTTAGTGTACTTCTGTCGGTCTGTCCGTCCGAACTTGGCATTCGTCAAAAATAGATTTGGTTTTGACCTAACTCTACAAAAAAAAAATATTCAGTTTGAGCCATCCCATAATTTCTTTCCCCCTTTCAAACTCCGCTCCAAATCATCTTACCTCAGTCCTAACGTTCCCCTATTTTGGACTTTGCCCTACCCTCTCATGCCTCTTTTCAACAACTCGTGCAAAAAAACGTTACCGATAGCGAATGTCAGAACACTAGTGTGTTAGTCAATGTGTCTGTGACTATCTAGTATTTTGACCATATCTTGGCTGTTAGTTGGACTATAGGGTAAATGAAACCATATTATTGGTCAGGAGACACTATGGCACCGGAATATATAAGTTTTATGAGCCTATGTATAATGGTTCAAAATTCCATAATTTTTTCCATGTTAGTCTTCAATAATATTGAAATCTATAAACTACCCCCTGTTCACTTCTTTCTACCGCTATTTTCAAACTAAAAACGATAGTCTCCCGTATTACGTCAGAAATACGTCAGTTTTATAAGAGCTAAGGTTGTTTGCGTGACCCAATTGCCGAACATATTTTGAATTTGTGTCGTATTTTCAAACGACCACGCGTGCAGACGGTATCATTTTTCTGTCTCTCCCCTCTTTCACTCCGTCTGGACGAATAGGCTTTTCGTGTCACAATGTTATAAATAGTTTTTCAAGGACACTAGAAAACGATGGTACCATCTTTTTCACAAAACTGTCTGCTAAAATCAACGCGCTTGCGGCGTGGGTGAAGACGAAACTTCATAACTCCACTATTTTCATTTCTACCTTATTTTTATACTTATAATTAATAATTCTATCGGTGTATCAATGTACATCATCACAGGGTCCGATCTGGAAAAGGCGCTTGACAGGGTCTCCTGGAGCAAACTTTGGGACTGTTTGGCAAGGAAGAATATTCCAGCACCTCTGATGTATGCTATACAGAGCTTCTACAAGTCTTGCAGAAATTATGTGAGGACAGCAAACCATAAGTCAGAAGGGTTCAGGACCACCACTGGTGTACGACAAGGTGATATCCTATCACCTTACCTTTTCATACTCCTCATGGATGATGTCATCAAGGCATGTAAGGAGAGAACAAGAAAGTATTCAGTGGTATACTGGAAGATGAGACATGTCTATATTTCGGAGCTGGCATTTGCTGATGATGTTGCCCTGATTGCTAAATCAGAGGCACATCTCCAATCCAACCTGCAAGTCTGGAAGGAAGAGCTGGAGAAGAGAGGGAGGGTCATAAGCAGCTCTAAAGTAAAATCCATGGTGATACCACGTGAAGAAAGAAGACATCAGATTAAGATGGGAGAACAGGTCCTGGAGCAGGTCGACCACTTTAAATACCTCGGAGCTATTATAGACCGAAAGGGAGGCATTAAAAAAGAGTTCGCCACTCGTTAAGCAGCAGCTGGGAGACTTTTTCGGGCCATAAATGGAGGATTCCTCAGCAAGAGAGAGGTTGGTAAGAAAACGAAGATGGCTGTATACCGCTCCACCTATGTCCCAGTCTTGACATATGGATGCGAGTCATGGGCAATGATTACAACCCACAAAAGCCAGATCCAAATCTCAGAAATGAGGTATCTGAGGAAAGTGGTTGAAATAACAAGAAGAGACATGGTACGCAACCAGACGATACATCAAGGCCTTAAATCCTACCCCCTGCAGACGCAAGTAGAACAGTCCCAATTAAGATGGTTTGGCCATTGTCTGCAGAATGTGAGAAGATCGGCTACCACGACAAGCATGGGAAACAAAAAGCCAAGGATCCAGATTCACAGGACGACCTAGACTCCGCTGGGAGGACAACATTAGACAATCTTTGAAGGACCGAGGACTAGAATGGAACCAGGCCAGAAGGAAGACAGCCGATAGGATAGTCTGGCGCTCTCTCTTCCAAACCTCTACACCTCATGGTAGAAGGGGAACGACTAAGTAAGTAAGTAAGTAAGTGATTCACAGAACACCCGTCATAAGAGGAATTTCTCAGGTCAAGGGATTCGAGAGCATTTAACCTAAATTTCTCGTGTCCATTCTAACCTGTGCGAGGAGATTGTAGTTTTCCAAATGTATGGGGTAAGTGTAACATTTATTTTACAAATGTGAATTTGACATGTTTTTCTTTCTAAGTGGTTATATATGAGGCTGGCAACCTCAACATATGAAAATAGTATATTCGTGAACCACTACACCAAGCGCTGGTGATTATTTCTTGCTAGTCGTGCGGAAAACCGACTGCAGAGGTGACCCCAGACTCCGACTAGAGCAGTGATGAGTGATGATTACATCACACGTGCCTCGAGTGTGTAATATCACTTTGTGAGATATATGACACTTGTTAATGTTAGTTCAGGCCCAAATCATTATTCGCGCTGTCCAGACACATTTTCCCAGTTTAATATCCAGAAGAATATTGGGGAATTTTAATCATCTTAATTGAGTGTCGTAGATTTTTGATAGGGGAATTAAGACTTGGGTTGGTCCCTTCTGAATAGATTAGAATAAGCGATAGCAACAGTGAGAGATAATAATAGAAATAGATTTCCACGAGTGAGATGGAGAAATTAATAGAGTCTGTCCCTGAAATAGAGAATTTTCTCTCTTTCAGCCTATCTTCTACAACAGATCTAGAGGAGTCAGACAGTCTAAAAAAGCATATATATTAAATATATATCTCCACTCACATACAACCGCACATAAGTGACGACAGTTAGACGCACAGACGTGGAAAAAATATAACAATGAAATATAGATCTTTTGGAACGAGCTGATCGACACGCTTGAATAAAGTTTATGAAAATTTATTAACATAAGAAAAATTTACCACAACACATAGATGTTAATATCAACCATAGAAAATATAATTAAGGTAATGAATTACTACAAGTATAATAGACCCATAGGTGTAATCTTTTCCCTCGATGTTTAGCCCACGATCCTGTTAGAAGAAAAGCGATAGCCATAAAGAGTCACGGATATATACGCTATGTTCTATGATTTCCCTTTTAAAGGTATGAACAGAACTGATACTCTACTCTATCCTAAGGAAAATATCATTAGCAACAAAAAAAACTGCATAAAGGAATTTAAGACAGCAAAATGGGTGCCAAAATACAACAATAAAGGAATCACTCAGTCCTGCATTCCCTCTATTCGTGTCAGCCGTGGCCACGCGCTTGCATTCGTACTTACAGCTTTGGTAGCAACTTCTGGAAAAACAATTTTTAGGACATACACATACAAAATCTCCAGTGTTATTCTTGGCCAAGGGAACCCCAGCTCCGCAAAGACAGGTTGAATTCACTACTTCAGGGAACGTTTCCTTGGTTATTATTATTTAGGATATCTGTTTATGTCACATTAAAATTGTCCAGGCACGAAAGTTAACAGCGAGCACAGTGTCAATAGCTTAGGGTTTCCAGTACCTAGGAATGTCAGGTCGGTGCCTTCTCTCAGTATAGAAATTTAATTTGGTCACACCACAATTAGTCAAAATGTCAGAATGTTACTGTGTTGTAATTTTTCTCGCCACAGGGCTGCATGTACCTGAGAGTTTGTGAAGAAATATAATCTGGCTCAAAAGCCCAGTATAGGCATTTAGTCTTTAAAACCGTTAGTGACATTTGTACTCTGTCTATTTCTGGAGGCACACACACTGCCAGACAGGTGTTAACTTGTAAACCCACGTGGTTAAAGATAAAAAATGTTTCTTCTCTCAGTTGTACTAAAACCGCTGGAAAATGTTGGGCTGACCCAAAACTGTATAAGAAAGAGAAAAGTACAAAATACTTAACCATAATATTATACACACCTCCTATCCTCGCGTAAAATATAATATTACATTTAAAAAAATCAATCATCATGAATTAGAAATACATACGTATTTCGTCAATACTCAATGATGAATCGGTGCAGTTATAAGTTAGTTACAATATACTCGGACTGGTTACTAGCAATTTAATTAAATTTATTTACAGCTGCATGAGTTTAAGCTAGAAAAAATAATTTATTCTGCTTTCCACTTCTTCTTCTTCTTCTCGTTCACTGTTGTTTAGAAATGTCTACACAAGTGCTTTCCACTGTAACGCAGTAACTAGAGAATATAACAGACTTGAAATTTAATCCCTCTGCACAGAAATCTAACTAGTGAAAATAAAATAGGCGATTTACCACTTAAATCACTCACAAAATACTAGATATAATATTACCTCCAAACAGAACTACGGCAATCACCAAGAAACTAGAATTTATTCACTAGATAGGTATTCTAGAAGCTCGGCAAAAAATTGACGAGAAAACTAAGAAATTTCGCTATACAAGCTTATTCTCTAGCACGAGCGATCGGTCTACTGCAACTTAGGAGGATTGAATGCCTGAAGTCTAACTACTCGGGTATAATATATGAAAACGGACAAAGGATGCACGCCATTCCAGAAAACCCGAAATAGCGTCCCGTCTTAACACTTCACATTAACTCAGGCGCCAACAATAAAACTGCTAGTGCTCGTTCTAACACCTACAGCTACCACTGGTCATTTCCCAGCGATGTATGTTGGCGCCTTCTCACACCTAACACCGAGAAACTTAACCAAGAGCGCCGTGTCAGATGAAAATGTTAGACGATATGTCTGCCATCCCATGTCTTTCGAGACGAATTTCACACTATTTAGTCTCCTCGCGAACCTAGCTTAACAGCAATAAAATGCGTTGCTAAATAAGAAAAGAGACAGGCGAAGGTATGAATGGGAGAGTTTTATTTTTCACAATCAGACGAATGCGAAAAAAAAGAAAGGATAAAAGAGCGATAATAAAGTAGAAGACACGGGTAGAATAAAGAAAAGATACAGAAATTTATTAATCATAAATCTCTCTGCGACATTGAGCTACGCTGTGTACTCAAGAATTTAATTCTTCTGAGAGATTAACACTGGTGGGTGCATAGCGACAGGATGCGCCTGTTAAGCTTCCAACTCAGTGTACTTAGCAGAGGCATTTGTTCTTTCTATTTTATCTATAAAGTTGGTGGTTACAAGCTATCAGACGGTTTGTGGTACTAACGTTCTTGGTACTAACTAACACTTCTTGGACGGGAAGAGAGATGCAATAAAGTTTCCACCTGCCAGTGCAAAAGGGCTTTGGGAACAGCTGGACGGAGCCTTGGCAAAAGAGTTGGATAACAGCCTGAAGCAGCTAACTTTGGAGAAGAAGCTGGAAATCTTCGGCGACATAATATATCTGCACTGTCGCAAAGTGTTCGGAGTGAGGGAGGCAAGGGAAAGTAACCGACCACGGAAAAGTAGAACACAAATTAAAATAGATGAAATCAGGAAACAGAAGAAGCATGCCCGAAAACTGTTCAAGAACGCAGTTGCCACAGAGAAGGAAGGGTTACGGCAAGTTTGGGAGCACCTGAAAGGCCAACATAATGCCCTTTGTAGAGCGGAAAGGTTGTGCAGGAAGAGAAGGAAGACTCGAAGGGATAGGGAAAGATTCTTTAGGGAGCCCTTCAAGTTTGCCAAAGAACTGTTTGAGCAGCCACGGTCGGGTACGCTAAACATCAGGAAAGAAGACCTGGAAGAACACCTTAGAATGACATATTCAGATGGTCGCAAAAATGAGCCGCTCAGCAGCATGGCAGGCCTTAAATGGCCGGGTAAGCCAGGAGCTGAATTTAACACCAAGCCCCCAACGGTGCAAGAGGTAGAAAGCATTGTCCAGAAAGCTCAGTGCAAGTCAGCTCCAGGTCCTAATGGTGTTTCATATGTGGTGTATAAAAGATGCCCTGAGGTTCTCAAACGACTGCTCCGATTACTGAAGAATGCGTGGAAAACCCAACTCGTAAGCAAGGAATGAAAAAAGGCAAACGGAGTCTACATCCCGAAGGAAAAAAATTCCACAGACATCAGTCAGTTCAGGCCAATCTCACTACTCAATGTGGAAGGGAAGATATTATTCTCAGTAATGGCGAAAAGACTTGTCGTAGATTTTTGGATAGGAGAATTAAGACTTGGGTTGGTCCCTTCTGAATAGGTTAGAATAGCTGATAGACTCAGTGAGAGTTAATAAAAAGAAAATAGAATTCCCACAAGTGAGAGATGATAGACTGTGATATAGAGGCTGTCTCTGAAAAATCGAGGAAATCTTCTCTCTTTCACCTATCCTCTACGACAGCTTTTAAGGCGTCAGACAGTCTAAACACAGATATATATATATTACATATATTTCTATCTACTCACGGGCACGCACATACACGTGACGACAGTTAAACACACAGACGTGGGAAACCTATAACAATGATTATATAAATATTTAGAACGAGCTGACCAACACGCTGATTAATTCCAAGGGAAATTTTAATTATCATTTAAAATTTCTTCACAACACATAGAATTTACATCAAAACATATACAAATAGTCATAAAATCTCAAGAGAATGCTACAAGGATGATAGCCCCGTTATGATATTAACTCTAGGTTTAGCCCACAGCCCCGTTATGAGACAGATGATGGCCCAAAGAGTCGCAAATACATATGGATAGGGTCTACTATTGCCCCCTTTCTTGAAGGTAAGAACTGACTTATGACAGCAGTATCTATTCTAAAGGAACAATTAAATTAAGCAGCAAGTCTTTCGTAAGGAAAAAAAACAAAGTGAGTACTTTGAACAACGAACATCCTTCCGTCACTTTCACTCGGTTCTTTCATCCGGGTACCCAGGCGTTCATTCTTACCTAAAAAAAAAACTTGATGTTGATCACCGTCTGGCGCAACCTTAGGACACTTCTGTAAAATTTCTTTCCCACTGTAAAGTTGCTTTCACACACACTGTAAAATGTCAGTCTGTAAAGAAGTATCAGTTGTATGCTGTAAACCTTCTGTAAAGTGTGGTGTGTTCTCTTTCTTCTGTAAAGCTCCACTATCAATCACTGTAACATGTTGTTTGTGGTGCCACTACTGTATGTGTCCATGGTAGTGTACAGAGTTGTCGAGATCAGGCATGCTCCAGTCTACCCAGCTGTAAATGGGTAACTCACCCTAGTTCTAAGTTAGGGAAGGCAAAGGCAGCTGTAAACAGTAGTTTCCCTCTAAGGCTCCAGGGAAGCAGGCCCTAAACTTGGTCACTTCAACCGACGCAGGATGGTGTATATATGGGTAGAAGTGTAGAGTGTGTTTAACGCGAATGGTGTACTGTTCGTGTTCTGACCAAACTAAACACTCATTCACTTGTGTCTACAAGGCACCAATGCAGACTGCTGGAATCTTTGTTTACACAGTTTATTTGGACGCTCACACTGGGACATAACGAGTAAATCATGGGTATGTTGACATATCAATTTGCAGGCATACATAGTAGATCCTATGTCATGGCACATTCATAAATAATAGGTAGTACATCAATGACCGCATCCCCTATCTGACTAAGCGCGTCAGTGAAGGCGGATCGGTAAGTAACTAAAGTTGCTTTATATTCATAGTTTATCATATTGTGAAACCACGATAAGGGGTTTCTATCAAAATTGAGATCTCCTTGCCACTGTCCGAATAATAAGATACATGTTCCGTTCTTTAGACAGTGATCCAAAAAATGCGATGACAGGAATGTAACATGGCCGCCTACCTGAGTTGTCGCTCACTCGCTCACAGGAGGATATATATATATAAGCCAAAGTTAATTTGCAATACATATGCATAATTTCATAAAGTTCCTCCACACAGATCTACCGTAATCCAGTTACCTCACGTAGACATAATTACAGTATGGAGCCTGTCATCTCCGTCGATACAAATTTGACCCTAGCGTTGCGAAGCACAAAATTCCCGCTAGGCCTAACCGACCTGAGATCATCAAAACAGGGACTGGAATTACCTGGAGTCCGAATCATACATGGTACCGTACATTAGGAAAGTCTCTAACCACAACTCTAGTAGAGGACACAATCTCCTATAGAAGAAAAAACCACTTCGTAAATCATTTTTACTGAAGAATCTACCAGCCCTGGAAAAATGCGTACCCGCCATTGTCACGGTACATCGGAACTCCTCACGACTAGCCAAGACAACTCCTACTTCCGCTAGAGCGGTGTAACAAGAATATAGTCCTGCCTACCCATCCAAAATATACAATATAGGACTGATTCTACTTGTACTAATAATATGTAATACATATGAATTCAGGCCATAAACATAATAAGCAAATTAATCTATTTTCTGGCCCTAAGAAATAGGTACGGACAAGGGTGTCATATCCATGCGCCGAATTAATATCAAGAACGATTACTCCTATAATCAAAAGGGTAAAACAATTATGGATTATCTAGCCTTCCCCATAGACAGCATTTTCATACACAAATGAATGAATGTCTATATCTTTTCCATATTAAATAGCCATATCGATTTTTGTAATATGTGCGTCAAAATATGCACGCAACAACTTCTCTACAGTGAATCTGGATTCTTTGGATAAAGCGAATCCCAGCTCAACAAATACAGGTTTCTTCCACTGTCTTCGGGGAGCGTTCACTTTACCAGTTTAAATTTTAGATTTACTGTTAATGTCACTTGAATCAGTTTTGGGTAAGCGATCTTAAACGGGCACACAGAGTCTAAAACACGAGGATTCCCTTACTTTGGAAGAAGTTGACCAGTGGACAACTGCTCTCAACAGGTTGTCTTGGTAAACTATCCACTCTTTCAGTAGTGTCGGAAATTGTTAAATGTTATTTCTTGTAATTATTCTCGCCGCCAGGCAGCATGTACATTTAAATTTTGTGGAGCAATATGAACTGGCTCAGAAGCCCAGTATATATATGTATCTTTCTAGTCTTTAGAAACCGTTAGTGGGATTGGTATTACTGTTTATCTCTGATGGCACATGCACTGTCAGACTAGTGTTACTTGAAACAACCCACGTGGTTAAAGATAGGAAATGTCTATTCTTCTCACAAGTATGTCTCTTTACTACTAAACGCCGGCAAGTTCTGGGTCACCCCAGTATTCACTACATAAAATGGAAAAAGCACACATAAAATAATTATACATACTATGTATAAGGATATAACTTATATTTTAAACTGCAAGCGTAGAGCTTATCATTTAACACTTCCCGTGAAATAAGTTATATTATAAAATCAATCATCATGAATTTGAAATACGTATAAATATATTTCGTCAATACTCATGAGACATCTAGCAGTTATAAGTTAGTTTAGAAAATATATCTCGACTGAGTTGTTAGCAGTTAAATTAAATTCATTATGGCTACATGTTTGTTAAGCTAGAAATAGAATTTATTCTGCTTTCCACTGTAACTCGTCGACTAAAGAATATAACAAACTATTAAAATAATCACTCTGCACACCGAACTAGTTTAAAATGAAATAGGCGATTAAACACTTTATCACTTCACAAAATACTAGAGATCTATTATATATAATATTTTACCTCAAACAGAACTACGTATCACAACGAAACTGAGACATCACTTATACGTTTAAGTGTTCTAGAACGAAGTGACCACGTCTACTGTGAAATGGAGAATGAGTGAAGTTATTTTCAAACTCGGGCCAATATCTTAAAATTAGACAAAGGGCCCCAACTTATTTCGCCAAGCGAAATTATCTCCCCTACTCCCAACACTTACGTAACTGTCATAAACTGCCACGTTCTGACCGAGAGGGCGCGTGTCAGTTGCAACTCTCAGACACCCCGTCTGCAGTGCGGAGCGCAATTTCACACTTCGTCGGACTATCCCGACGAAAACTCACGCAGTTGCTGCAAACGGTAGACAATCCGTCTGCCTGCCATGTCCGACGGAGCGAATTCTCACACCCCAGGCCCAGAAATCTGGTCGGGCAGCGCTCTGACCGGGGAAACTGCAGACGTTCTGTCTGGCGAGAACCGTATCTACGTAATACCATCAACAGTGCGATTCTCAGTTTTTTTGAGAAAAGAACCAGGTAACGTTAAGAATGGGGAAGAAAATATATATCTCGCAAACGAATGGATGCGAAAAATTACAGGAAAATGTAAAGAAATATAGAGGATACGGGTGAAAGAATAGGAAGAGGATAATAGGCAATTTAATGATCATAACCTATGTGACAAGACTCACTACATACCTCCTGGCAAATGGGTACATTGACACTACCATTTAGAAAGGAGGTATCCCAGGTACACCAGGATGTCTAGAGCATGCCACAATGATCTGGTAAGCAATCCAAAAGGCAAAGTCTGACAGAACAAACCTCCATGTAATCTGGTTGGATCTAGCGAATGCTTATGGATCCGTTCCACACCAGATGTTGTGGCAGGCCCTAGAAATGTATCATGTTCCACAAGAGATTGCAGCAATGCTGAAGCTGTATTTCGCAGGGTTTTCTGTCAGATTTTCAACCAAAGAGTACACAACGAAGTGGATTGGCCTTGAAGTTGGAATTGCGATGGGATGTACCATCTCTCCGATACTATTCGTCATGGCTATGCAGTTAATCCTCAATGCGGCTAAGGAATGGCTATAGGTCCAAAGCTCGGTGGAATGTGTCACATGCCACCGCTGAAAGCATTCATGGATGACACAACAATTCTGACGTCAGATGAACATCAGGCCCGGAGGATGTTAGCACGCCTGGATGACCTAGTCAGCTGGGGCAGAATGAGCTTCAAACCCAAGAAGTCGAGAAGCCTATCAGTCAGGAAAGGGAAGATAGCAGAGGTCATATTCACGGTTTCCAGCCAAAGAATCCCTACTGTCATTGAAGAACCTGTTAAAAGTCTTGGCAGGGTGTACGATGCCTCTTTAAAAGACTCGAAGGCAGTGCAACAGACAATAGAAATGGCAGACAGAGGACTACAGATCATAGACCAAAGCAGACTCCTGGGAAAGTTCAAACTGTGGTGCCTCCAGTTCATGTTGATACCGAAGTTGCTGTGGCCACTGCTTATATATGAAATAAGCACAAGTACAATGGAAGCTATAGAGCAGAAGGTAAACAAGTTCATGAGAAAATGGCTAGGGGTACCACCAGGTCTGTCAGATGTAGCACTGTACTGCAAAAAGTCAAAACTTCTGCTTCCCTTCAAGTCAGTTGTTGAAGAGTACAAAGTTGGAAAAGCAAGGCTTGCAATGATGCTACGCGAGTCAGCTGATGACGTGGTTAAGTCCATTCAGCCCACACTGAAAACGGGAAGGAAGTGGAGAGTGGAAGAAGCTGTTGATGCTGCTGAAGAGTCACTCAAACTGAGAGAGGTAATCGGATACACACAAACGAATAGACGGGGATTTGGGCATGGTGACATCCGCTGGTGGTCCAAGGCATCAAGCAGGGAACGCAGAGACATGGTAGTTCAGGAGATACGAGGAGCTGAGAATGATAAGAGGTTGCTAAAAGCAGTGCAGCAGGTCCAACAAGGCCAATGGACTACATGGGAAGGAGCCCTGCAGAGATCCTTGACATGGAATGATATATGGCATATGGCACCTCTTAGGCTCAGCTTCGTGGTTAGATCAATGTATGACATGCTGCCGTCGGCCACCAACCTTGTGAAATGGGGAAAGTCAGATGATGAGCAGTGCCCCCTGTGCCAGGGGAGGCAGACACTTGAACACGTGCTCTCAGCGTGTAAGGTGGCATTAGGGCAAGGACGATACACTTGGCGCCATAACAAAGTGCTAAATGAGCTTGCTGCGACTGTGGTAAAATGGGATGTTATAAATATTTATAGGGGACTAGTGTACTGACTGAGATCAGCTGTGAAGGTATCTGTATCTAATAATGTGGAGTATTACAGATAACCTTACTTGCTACCACATATATATATATATATCTCAGTCAGACCTATTCTGAAATATTGTGATGACTACGTTGAATGTCTAGGGTTATGAAAATGATGAAGTGTAAGTCACAACAACAACAGACAGATAAACAATTTAATTTATTTCACAGTACTTTACAACACTGTGACACTCACACACAAGTAACACTCTATAAGACTATCTTAAAAGAGTCAGTTTGAAAAGTCAAATATATATATATATATGTATTAATTTCTTTACATAGAGATATCCTGATTCAACTACACAGTGAACCAGGAATCACAATCAATATTCTTACAAGTAGTATGTACACACTTTATCAATTTAATCTTGTTATTGACATATTTTATTATTCTTATCTTATGTGTGTAAGTGTGAAGTAGTAATATGAGTTAATACTGGTTTTGTTTTTCAAGCTAGAGTGTTGTTTGTCATCATGACTTCAAGTGTCTTATCATTGGGAAAAGTTCACAGTTCCTGTCAATTTAAACAGTTTATATTCCCTCTTTATTTACTGTCAATTTTAGAGGGGGGGGGGGGGCACATAATGTTGAGCTCCATGGCCACACTTTCTTAACTTTCGTGATGACTGCAGTAAAGGACTCCTCTGCTCGATTACTTCAATGAGTTCTGGAGCCACCTCACTGGTCGCTATCTGGACCCAGTAGTATGCTGTCAGCCTCAGGATTCAGTAACTCAGGCCAAATACTGCCTCAATGACTTTTGACCACCGTCCCACAATTCAATGGAAATAATAAACAGTTTCGTTGACTGGCAATGAATAGGCACAAATTCCGATCTGCCTCTTTTCCCAGGCTTTTATTTTAGAAAAAAATATGCACTGGTGCTCAACGCACTGTTCTTAGTAGGTTTATTACAAGATGTGGCACGGAACAGACGCTCTGAACTGACTATATTGGCAGATCTAACCAATCATGCCATGTCTACACATCTTTTCAAAAAAGTACCCCTTCTATTCGTTTCCCATAACAACAGAAAACTAGTATTTGCAGTCCAACTAATCGTGTTTAGTCTTACATCTCATTCCCGCCAATCAAATAGGAGTTAACATGGTAGGCTATTTCCGTAACGTAATGTTTTTCAAACACGTTATAAAAAAAATTTTATGAGCAGAAATGATTTCATGCTGTCAGGCACCCCCACTATTGTATTTTGGCCATAATTATTTTATTAACAGACTAAAGGCGTAACACATAACATATTCTTGGCTAGCAAGTCCTGCCGTACAATAATATATAAGTTGAAGCGAGCTACATGGTGGCGTTCAAAATATGTTTTTTCCAAAGATAGTCGTATATTTGTTTTTTTCCACGCGTTCACTTCTATGTCATAGGGTGTCTTCTGTACTTTCAGGAGCTTAGATGTAAATCAATAGAATTTCAGGTTTCATAATAAGCATTTTTCATGTTTTAAAACCTGATTCTTGTAGTAGTTGTAGTGTTTTTCTGACACTGTTTATTTGAAAAAAAGTTAGTGCAGGCCTTACACGTGGGATTGGCGTTACTATTAATCGCGCGACGCGTGTAGTGTTGCATGCGTCCTTGCTTCCAGTCGTCCCTCTCTCTCTCCTACTTTCATCTGTCTTTTAGTTACGCCGTGTATAAAATGGAATGAATGAAATATTAAATCTAGGTCATTGATCAGCTTGCGTATCTCAAGGTTTTTCTTAGAAAGGCAGTACACGTTTCATTGAAGAAAGCGTGTAGTGATACAGTAGGCTTTTACTATCAACGTGAAAGCGTTACAATTTGCAGACGAAGCAGAAAACAAGGGGGATTTCGAGTACAGTCATTGTGACAGCACTGTTCTTTACCATTCTTCTTTCCTTTTATTAAATTTATTTGTTAGGCTTTGCATTTACGTTTTAATTTATATATGTGGATTAGAATATTTCACGACAGCGACAATAGATCAGGCAAGAATGAAAGCGAATAGCAAAGTCCGGCCAGACACCACAAATACATACTTTCTGAGGGCAGGAAAGTCAGCACACCCCAAACTGAGTAAACCTGGTAGCAGTTTACCATCTCTTCTTGACTGTGCAAACGACTGGGAGATGGCGGTAGACCTACCTGGACGGAGGGCATATCCAGAGAGTATCAGAAAATCACGGAGACGGCCGGATATAGTGCTTCATTCTTCAGCAACGCTTCAGGTCATACTGATTGAACTGACCGTGCCATTTGAATCCAGATTAGACGAGCAACATTCATTCAAAGCGGCCAAGTATAGCGATCTGGCCGCGGATCTGAGACACGATGGATTCAGTGCAAGGGTCATGGCGGTTGAAGTGGGCGCAAGAGGGCTTGTGGCTGCATCAGTGTATGATTTATTGAAACTGTTGATGCTGAAGGGACAGTCTAGAACAAGGGCACTGAAGAGGCTTAGCGAAACTGCCGAAAAGGCATCAGGCTGGCTGTGGAACCGCAGGGGGCAATGGAAATCGTGACAATAAACGCTGCGGTACAAAACACCAAAATTTTTCTAAGTCCACAGCGCTGAGTTTTTCTGGTGTACTAGTGAAAGGGCGATGTATACTATAGGGAGTGTGTCAGGTACAGAATTTCAGTGGCTTGCGGCACGCAGTGGCTAAGGCTCGTGTCGCAGAGTGTGTCCTTAGTTGTGAAGGGCGACGGAACGAACGGAATAATTTGTCTTCTCTTTGTTACTTTCACAATTGCCCCCACGGCTGGCGTTGTGGATTAAAAGTTGCTACCGTAAGTGAAATGGGTTCATTTTCGATACAAGACAACAGGAAGCTGAGACGCTTGGGAGTCATGACCCAAGTGGGCCCGCCCCCCTTAGAGTGTAAAGGAGTAATCGGGCCAAAACACTCGTCGGAAGGGGGGACTTCTTCTGATGATCAGATTGCTTCCTGTTGTGTCGCTCTGTAAAGAGTTTCCTATCATACGCCACTATGCATGAGAGAAGAGCATCAACCCTAACCACTTACACTGAGCAAATTGTGTGGAGAAGGGCCCTCATCTTAAAAGAAGTGACTAAAACCACGGCGACAGGACTCACCTAGAGCTAGGTTCTTGTAAAACATGGCACCAGCAAAAGGACTATTATACATCCTCTATCAAATCTCGATGACAAGAAACTTTATATCCATATATTATAACCCCAGACCTAAGGGTCTTTTATATTTGGACATGCGCCCTAATATAACCGACTAGGTTGAACGGGACGCGCCTCGCCAAAACGAGGCAAAACTTTATTTAAAAAAATAAAAAATGTAAATCCAATAAAATTTCCCCATGATTCATATTTATTTTAACTGTTAACGAGTAATTTATTTTTAAACTACCTGTTACCTGTTATTTTAAAACTAAAACAATACTCGTTTATTCAGTTATATAAGTATGAAAGCAAACGTATTAGCATG
This sequence comes from Oreohelix idahoensis, assembly GCA_024509875.1. NCBI lineage: Eukaryota > Metazoa > Mollusca > Gastropoda > Stylommatophora > Oreohelicidae > Oreohelix > Oreohelix idahoensis. The sequence goes on along the minus strand of JAMPIV010000249.1, from coordinate 7,221 downwards.
ATTCTTTAAAAAATAAATAAATAAATATATATATATATATATATATATATTTATATATATATATATATATATATATATATATATATATATATATATATATATATATATATATATATATATATATATATATATATATATATATATATATATATATATATATATATATTGAGCCATTACTTATAAGAGGACATTCCCTGAATTAATTCAGCTGGGGCTTGTACGGGCCATAACCATTGCATAATCATTCACAAAAGACGACGGATCAGATGTAAGTTAACAATTGTTCAGCCCAAGGCAACATTGTTCTTGACTTATGAAAATATCTTGTGAACGCTACCTAGGGATAGAAGAGTCTTTATCCTTCTATCTACAACTCTGTCAAGAGTAATCTTGTGCGAAGGTAGACACCTTTGACGACCAATTTTAGATACTCTTGTGTTTTGACCATTGTTGGACCACTACTGCAAAGCAGGGTAGGCACTCCGTGACATACTCTAAGAGTCGTGCGTCTCAAGATTTCCCACCGATTTTACGTAAATTTTTGTCACGGAGAACAGATGCCAGGCGAAAGATAGAAGATATTGCTTGGACGTGAAATATATTTAGAAGTAACTTGAAAAATTAAAAGTATAAAAACTTCAACTTAAATAATGTCACAGTCCAGGAATCTGCCCCATATGTTAAAAGCTAGGAATTATAAATTAGCAATTAGCATTAGTGTTGCGTGATAAATTCTCGCAACATCGTTTTATTTCAATATCTGTTTTATAACGCAAGGGCAACAACTGCTTGAAATCTATAGTCACTTTTCTCGGTAAGCATTTGTCTTCTCGCGTTAGTATCGAATGCAGTTAACTTTTGAGCTGTGGTCATTTTTGCGCTGGACTGCGCATGACTTGTCTTGTTGTTTGGTCGATCGGTTTCCGCCCACCACTAGTGGGAGTGAGCGATTTGGAATGGCGAAAGAGATGCCTCGTTGAAGAGGGGATCTCCGCTTTTTTTTGTTCTGTCAGGGATGTGTAGTCCTCTTATGGATATTTCGTTTAGTCGAGATAATACCTCTAGTGTTTTCCCACATGTCGGGAGGCGTGATATTTCTGTGTATTTCATGAAAGCAAGGTAAATTAACATTTTCATTAACTCTATTGATTTTGGGTCGTGAGCGATTTCGATTCATAGCCTGTCTGCGAAAGTCGTCGTCACGAGATGTTTTTTCCCAGCTCACATGTCGCTGCATTGTACTGCATCGGTTGATGCAGGTACCAAGGACCATTACTTGCTACTTGGTTAAATGAACGAGGTTTAGAAAACCTTTATTATCTAGAGGATATTCTTGAGGACATTATTTATACTTCGGCAGACGTGTCTGTCTTGCTGAAGTCAAACTAAGGAGAGTGAACTGATCTCATACATCTGGTTATCTCCTGGCTGTTATAGAAAAGGATGGAGTTGTTCATCTGACTACATTTACAGCACTTTGAAATATAACATGCATCTGACTCATCATTGTAATGCTGTCTACCGTTTATTGCTGTATTGAATGTTGCTGTGATAATGACTGTTTGATGTGCCTACACATTTGCGTAACCATTTTGTCACTGTGGCGTCCACAATAAATAATGAAGAAAAACGTCAACGGCTGTTTCAAGACTCATTGACTTTATACGTCGTGAGTTTACTGACGTCCTATGTGGATTGCCCTGTTATTGTTGCATGAACATTGTTTTGACTGAACACATCTACACACTACACAAAACCAGACATGCGGATGCCATCCATCATCATATGGCATCACGCATCATTTGGTGGCCATAAGCTGGTTTGATTCTGGTACTAGCAAACACGGGGTCCCTTACCCACTTCATTTTCAACAAGAATTCATCAGCATCCTTCAAGAAATTAACATTCTTCAATACAGTCAACATCTTCAAAATTTTCAAAGTACTCGGCGTTGCCCGGTAAAAGTCAAAATTTCAACTTTTGACGGAAACAAGAATTTGACAGTACCCGGCGTTGTTACATGTTGCCGGATAACTCGGACTGCTGTTATCTTTTACGCAAGTCAAGCAAGTTGCTGCTGTCAAGGTTCCAGTGCTGTCGTTTTTTGAGAAGGTCAAGTGCCGGTTGAAACGGGTTGTTTTCTGAAGAAGGCCAAGTACCGATTTCCATCAACTTACTTTTGGATTAGAAGGTCAAGTGCCGAAACAACTCAACACACAGTATTTCAGAAGCTCTTGTACCATCGTGTTAGCAGTGGAAGCAGTTCAGATGTGCCATCATCGTTGGAGCTTCGCTCTTTAGGACGTTGATTGACATCCGTTTTTCTGCTGTTCTACGATTGGAAGCCTTTAAGTTAAGTGGCCTGTTTGTATGTAAACTGTGCCCTTATACTTCTGCTGAGTCTTCTGTGTATCATCTCATTCTATATATTATATGTCTATATGTTATTTGTATATTTATATGTTTATATTTCAGCGGGTTCTCGGTTGGGTGGTGTCTCCGTTAGATTATGCCACGTCATAGAGGTCGTCTATTGTGAGCGTTTTCTGTAGGGTTTGCAAATTTCCGATACTGGAATTTGCTAAGCGACTTCTGTTGCTATTTATGTTAGCTGTGATGACATGTTTTAATATTGTTTTCGTTATTATTTCACATTCTTTAGTTTTGTTGTGATTTGTTTGTATTTGTTAGCCTACTCTTGTCTATAATTTAGTTTCATACAACATTTTTGTTTATACACTGTGGTGTCATGTATTTTGTTTAATTCTATCGCAGATATCGTCACATTTTTTGTGATATTTCATTAATTTCTGCTTTATTTTTAGTTGATTTCTGCGAAAGTTTTTGTATTGTTGCTGATCTTTGTTATTGTTTACATTGTTATTGTTTACATTGTTTGTATTGTTTACATTTTCAATGTTTACATTCTGCATGTGTTTACATAGTCATTGTTTACAGTTATAGTAATTAGTTAATGGGCTATGCTAATGCACTGTTACTACTATACTGATGATAAATGAATGATGAATAGTGTCGTGCACTATTGAATGAGAAGTGCACTTATGATCAAGATTTGAGTGCTGATATTTCATATACAAGTTCTTTGATTGGAGACTTGTTTCCCACAGAGACTGGGATAATATAATGTGATGTGAATATACAAGTGCTTAATTAAGACTTGTTACACTTAGGTTTGAAATAAATTAGTTAATTATTTCAGGTTTTGGACTCATATGTTAGACAACATGTCTACATTTGAGCACTTTATTGAGCAGGGTAAATTGCTTGGGAAGACTGGTGATAAGTTAGAAGAATTTGCAACTGCTCGATATGATAAAGCAATGGAAGCTGAACAAAAGAAACTGCATATGGAAGCTGAACAAAAGAAACTGCAGATGCAGGTGGATGAAAAGAGATTCCAAATGGAAATGGAAAAACAAAAAAGGGAATCAGAAGCTGAGGAGAGAAAACTCCAGCTACAGCTAGAAGCTGAAAGACTTCAAAAAGAGGCTGAGAATAAAAGACTTGAAAAAGAAGCTGAAAATAAAAGACTTGAAAAAGAAGCTGAAAATAAAAGACTTGAAAAAGAAGCTGAAAATAAAAGACTTGAAAAAGAAGCTGAAAATGAAAGACTTCAAATGCAGGCTCAAGCTGAAGAAAGGAAGTTACAAAGAGAGTCTGATGAGAGGAAAGCAAAAATGGAACATGAAGAAAAACTCTTAGCTTTAGAGTTGGAGAAATTGAAATTGACGAGCATGAGTAATGGTAATGATTCAAACAAGGGTTCATCTTCTGGGAAGGCTAATAATGATACTTTTAAGATTAAGTTACCAACATTTAGTCCTTCCAGTGATGACATAATGTTCTATCTGGACAGATTTGAACAAGCATGTACAGCTCATAACATAGACAAAGCAAAATATGTTTATCAGTTATCAGGGATACTGACAGGTAAAGCTCTAAGTATATTAAATATGGTGGATGAACCTGACAAGAGCAATTATGAGGTTGTCAGGGCCGCTTTGTTAAAGAAATATCAGCTTAACGAAGACGGCTATCGTCTACAATTTAAAAACATGTTACCTGAAAATGGAGTTGAATTCTCCGAGTTTATTGCAAGAATACGCATTACTTTCTCACGATGGGTTGAACTATCTAAGACGGAAAAAACTTATGAAGGACTTATGGACTTAATACTTAGAGACAAAGTCATGTCGTCTGTCAATGAGTCTTTCCTTGCTTTCCTTCATGAACGTAAACCTAAAACAATAAAAGAAATGGAAGATTTCTGTTGCCAATACGTAACTGCGCACCCACACATAACCATGGGTAACTCTAAGGTGAAAGAAGGTTTACCAGTTGCTTCGGCAGCTCCGTATGGTCAAAACTTTGCTCGTAGATCCCAACAAAATTTTGATAGAAAGGGCAGCGGTAATTTCTGTCAAAATCATGGAAACCAATTTCATGGTGATTCTTCTTCGAAGAATTGGAGACAACCTGATAGTGGTCGTTACTATCACCCTAATAATTATAAGCATTTCAAAAGAGGATATGGTAATAGAGGTTATTCCTGCCGAAGACCTCAGAACCAAACAAATAGATGTTCGCATCAATGTGAACATGATAGTAATCGTGGAAACTGGAATTCGAACCAGTATAACAATTACAATAGAGACAATAATAACTGCAGAGATAATAATAACTCTGATAACTTCAGAGGTAATAATAGTCGGGGTAGATCTCAACACAAAAAAAAGAGATATCAGCAGGCTAATGCTGTACAACAGGAAACTGAGGGAGCCTGTAATCATGTTGTTGATAGTAAAAACTTTGACGCTGTCACTAGTTCTGCTTTTGACTTTGAGAGAGCAAACAAATGCCCCCAATGCAGTACTTTATTCGAACCGGGTACCATAACTACTTTGAGTTGTGGTCACCCACTTCCCGCTCTTCCTGCTGCTGTTGCGCATGACGGGAGGGGTTCTTTAATTCTACATAAGGGTCTTGTTAATGATACTCCGGTCTCACTACTTTTCGATTCCGGATGCACCACTATTGGTGTTAGACAATCGCTTGTAGATCCATCTTGTGCTACAGGAAGGGTTATTAAATGTGTCACATTTGGCGGCACTCTAGAAAAATATCCTACTGCTGTAATTCGCATTGCCACTCCTTTCTTTACTGGAGATGTGCATGCTTGTCTCTTACCTAATCCTATTGCGGACCTTATTATTGGTCGTATTCACGGAGTTAGGGAGTGTACCCCACAGCAGATTGCTGCTTGGGAAGATAATAACATGCAAGCTACAAATGCAGTAGTTACAAGAGCACAAGCTCTACAAACACCCGAAACTTCACTGAATAGTGATAATGAAGTTGATAGCCAAGATAGTCACTTAGTAATTACTCGTGACTCTTTCATAAAATTGCAAGAAGAAGATCCTTCTTTAAAAAAATTCTTCGTTCTTGCGAAGAAAGGTGATCCGAATCAGGATACAAATAGAAAATCTTGGATTGCAATGAGAAACGGCGTACTTGTACGTATGGTACAAGATTCGACTACGTCGGCACATTCGCAAATTCTTGTTCCCAAGAGCATGAGAGTCCAAATATTACAACATGCTCATGACTCGCAATGTGCTGGACATATGGGTTTTGCCCGTACGAAGTCGAGAGTCCTTGCGGCTTTCTTTTGGCCTTTTGTCAATAAGGACATTCGTATTTACTGCCGATCATGCAAGGTATGTCAGGAGGTCAAATCTAGAGGACCACGACATGCTGCGCCTATCCAGGCTGCTGACATTCCTATTCGGCCGTTTCAGAAAATGGCCATAGATATTATTGGCCCTTTTAAGGTCAAGTCGGCCAGAGGACATCAGTTTATCCTTACATGTGTCGATATGTGCACACGTTGGCCAGAGGCTATTCCTCTTAAGAGCATATCTACTACAGATATCGCAGATGCTCTTTGGTTGATATTTTCTCGCTTGGGGTTCCCCAGAGAAATATTGTCAGACCATGGCACTCAACTCATATCTGACACTATGTCACCGGTAATGTCTACCTTACATATTGAACGATCTCTCAGTAGTATCTACCATCCTATGTCTAATGGGTTAAAGAGAAGGCAAGGCAGTTTGCTAACAAGAATAGATGTCTACGACAACTTTGTCCAGGTGACAAAGCATTCGTCCTACTCCCCAGTAGGGAAAATAGACTTCTTATTGCATGGAAAGGTCCGTATGCAATAGTCTCTCTCGGATTTCCGATGTTGACTATGTGGTCGATATTGATGGAAAGCATAAAACTTTCCACATAAACATGCTTTCGGAATTTCACGAACGTCCGGACTATTTGCTGCCTATTTTCCAGGCAACGGATGATGCTCCTGCACCTCACGGTCATTATTCATCCCTGTCTGTCATTCAGGATGAGGAAGCTACCTTCTCTGATGTCAACCTTCCCCTTCCAGTGGTTCCATTACATTCTACGGAATCTTGGAAAAACGTTTCTGTTTCTCCTAATCTTCTGGTGACGAACATCGACAAGTCTCGTCGATGTTACAAACATTTCAGGATGTTCTCACTGACATTCCTGGACACACAGATGTCATAGAACATGACATAATTCTTACCGACAATAATCCAATTAGGGTTAGGCCGTATCCTATCCTATACACTTTCAGTCGCAAGTGGAAAAGGAATTGGATGAAATGATTCAATTAAATATAATTGAACCATCGACTTCACCATATTCTTCTTCCATGGTTATTGTCCGGAAGAAGGATAAGAACATACGAATTTGCGTTGATTATCGCAAATTGAATCAGGTCACAAAGTTCGACGCTGAACCGATGCCTTGTTTAGAAGATCTACTGATTAGACTTTCTAATTCTAGATTCTTCACTAAACTTGACTTGTCTAAAGGTTATTGGCAAGTGCCTTTAGCAGAGCATGCCAAACCTCTTACTGCTTTTTCTACACCTAGGGGTCTATTTCAATGGAATGTTATGCCTTTTGGTCTCATGAACGCCCCTGCCACTTTCGTTCGCATTGATGCGGTCGGAATTCTGTCACATCGTTTCGGATGTCATCGCATACTTAGATGACATCTGTCTCTTCCAGTGATACCTGGGAAGTATTCACTATTTAAGGGTTTATATGACTTACTGTCCACTCTACGTGAGAATAAATTTGACAGCAAAACCTTCTAAAGCTTTTG